>JAOBSW010000117.1:0-109536 GCA_026214975.1 Gentiana macrophylla | reverse complement strand
TTCTCTCACTTGCTTGTGTCAACAAGAAAGGCCATGGGGTTGGTTTTCACCTTCCTCGCTCCCACTCGCTATTTTAAAAATAAGTTGTCTCATTAGGATTTTCGAATTTCTTCACAATCCGAATAACAATAAATCATGAATATTTAAATTAATTATCCCACTAGTTCATCGGTTCCAAATACCGCCTAGCTAGTGTCACTATATTCATGATTTTCCAATTTCTTGATTTTACAAAATTTCCTTGTGTAGACACTACACAATTAAAATTCACCAAGAATTTTATAATCCTAATACTTTAGGACTTTATGAATTTTCTAATAATTGAACAACAATAAATCATAAAATTTAAAACTCCCACTAGTTTATCGGTTCCAAATACAGTCTAACTAATGTCACCTTATTCA
Organism: Gentiana macrophylla; assembly: GCA_026214975.1. NCBI lineage: Eukaryota > Viridiplantae > Streptophyta > Magnoliopsida > Gentianales > Gentianaceae > Gentiana > Gentiana macrophylla. The sequence goes on along the minus strand of JAOBSW010000117.1, from coordinate 109,132 downwards.
TTATTTTCCAATTTTCCGATCATTTAGAAAACTCTTGTCTATACACTACACAACAAAAATTCACCAATAAATTTTATAGTCCTAATTTTATCATGATATAAATTTTTGGACCTCAGAATTTTGCAATAATCGAAAGCAATAAATCATGAAGAGCGATCACCAACTTATCGGTTCTAAATACCGTCTAGTTAGTGTCCTATATTTTCACGATTTTCCAAATTTTCGGTTAAAATTATTTTATGTTGCCACTATATAATTAAATCCCCGAAGGATTTTAGATCCCAAATCATTCTTATCATGTCTTAAGATCTTATCTTTAGGATATATGCACTAATTAATAGATGCTGAAGAATAATTTATCTTAATATGTAAACCATTTGTCTTACTAGCTTAAGATGGTGTTACATATACCGTTTCAGCACTACTTAGTGGTTCTCGACTTTATCAAACAAAGTTCGAGTCTCGTAATCGTATACAAATGTCATATTCACTTTCTTTAAGGAAACTATATTATCGATTTGAAAGTGAATCCATTCGCTCCAATGATCTCGAATACAAAATTAAATTTCTCGATATTCAAGGATTAAAATCAAATTTGTTTCCTTATATACCTCCCACTATCTTAGCGGAAATAATCGCTTTTTGAATACTTTTTATCATGAATGCCCTGCCACCTTGTTCTTACAAAAGAACTTTATCTTCTCGAGTCAAATTATCCGGTTAAGAAAGTCTTGAAGGATTCATAGGTTAGTAATCCAACATCACTTTCCTTATCCTATACTTTCTTTTATTAATATTTCGCATAGCCTTTAGCTTATTTAGTTTTGATGACTTACACTTGTAGACATTTGCCTTCCCATTCTTGGCTTTCTATAAATGGAAATGGCCTTGAACTAGCGGTTTATAAGAGTGGACACTCTTGGTAAACCGTGGGATGTCCGGTGAGATTGATATCAAATCATTCTTGTCATCTTTGAACTAATATCGGTTGTCTCTCGCTCAACACGAGTGATAGTCATGACATACTCATTAATGTCACTTAAGTTTGAAGGCTTAAGAGGAAATCCTCCTCCAAAAAATTAATAGCATTCTTGATTTATGAGTTCAACGTTCTTGTTACTTTTCCACTTTCACGAAGTCATCATCACCAATTTTAATTATGATCAAATATAAATCAAATCATACACCACAACATATAATAATTTTAGGAATAATAAACGTGATGTCATGCATGCAGTTTATCCTACCATTCCAAGGATTTAATCTCACACCTACAGTGCCGCCTTAGGGTAGGTCAAAGATGTGACGATTAAATTGAGACAATCTCTCAACAATTAACTAAGAATCGAGACATCTCCTTTAATTGTTGATTACCTTACTTTTTCAAATGCAAGATATTTCCAAAAATATCCTTGCGAGTGTGACCCTCTGCTTGAGATCTCAAAATACGCCCGAGTATGCCGCTTTAGTGGTCGGTCGGTGACCCGACGAGTACCCAAAATCCTATCCTTTCGAGACCAAGCCATGCATTTTGATAGCGTGAAGGCCATCATGAAGGGCCGAAATCAAAGCGACACGAGGCATCACCATTCTCTCACTTGCTTGTGTCAACAAAGAAAGGCCATGGGGTTGGTTTTCACCTTCCTCGCTCCCACTCGTTATTTTAAAAAATAAGTAGTCTCATTAGGATTTTCAGAATTTCTTCACAATCCGAATAACAATAAATCATGAATATTTAAATTAATTATCCCACTAGTTCATTGGTTCCAAATACCGTTGATGATACAGGGTTTCACTCCCTCCACGTGTCGTCTATCGGTTGGTCATCATATTATAAAATAACTCCAGTATATCCATGTCGATGCCCAGGCTCGAGGCCAAGGCCATCATGTAAAAGCCAGGTTACGACTATCGACTATCGACATCGAGCAGTGTGAGATGACAAGTCCATAAGGATAGAGTCCACACCAGCTAGCAGTGTGGGATAACGAGTCTAGAGTCGATCACCACAGGTCGGAAGTATCGACTTCGAGACGTGGTCCACACCACCTGTCCAGCCCACCCACAAATGATAGCTTGGGCAAGGGTCAAGGCCCATTTAAGGGTAAAGATGACAATAACAGAAGCCGACTTAACCTTAGGGTTTAGGCAAGTATTGTCATTATAAATATCCCCAATCCAGGAACTACGTAAGGCTTGATTCCTGGAACATAACAGGATACGTAGGCAATCCAAGATACGGTCTTGGACTCAGCCGCATACATAAAATCCACCCCCTCATTTCTTTTTGGCATCAAAAAGTTCTTGTGTGTTCATCACTAGATTAACTTAGGGCCCACATAATTAAGGTGACTTAATTTGTCATCGTCAACCGTCTAGCTAGTGTCACTATATTCATGATTTTCCAATTTCTTGATTTTAGAAAATTTCCTTGTGTAGACACTACACAATTAAAATTCACCAAGAATTTTATAATCCTAACACTTTAGGACTTTATGAATTTTCTAATAATTCGAACAACAATAAATCATAAAATTTAAAACTCCGACTAGTTTATCGGTTCCAAATACAGTCTAACTAATGTCACCTTATTCATTATTTTCCAATTTTCCGATCATTTAGAAAACTCTTGTGTATACACTACACAACAAAAATTCACCAATAAATTTTATAGTCCTAATTTTATCATGATATAAATATTTGGACCTCAGAATTTTGCAATAATCGAAAGCAATAAATCATGAAGAGCGATCACCATTTATCGGTTCTAAATACCGCCTAGTTAGTGTCCTATATTTTCACGATTTTCCAAATTTTCGTTAAAATTATTTTATGTTGCCACTACATAATTAAATCCCAAGGATTTTAGATCCCAAATCATTCTTATCATGTCTTAAGATCTTATCTTTAGGATATATGCACTAATTAATAGATGCTGAAGAATAATTTATCTTAATATGTAAACCATTTGTCTTACTAGCTTAAGATGTGTTACATATACCGTTTCAGCACTACTTAGTGGTTCTGACTTTATCAAACAAAAGTTCGAGTCTCAGAATCGTATACAAATGTCATATTCACTTTCTTTAAGGAAACTATATTATCGATTTGAAAGTGAATCCATTCGCTCCAATGATCTCAATACAAAATTAAATTTCTGCGATATTCAAGGATTAAAATCTGAAATTTGTTTCCTTATATACCTCCCACTATCTTAGCGGAAATAACTGCCTTTTGAATAGTCTTTTATCATGAATGCCCTGCTACCTTGTTCTTACAAAAGAACTTTATCTTCTGAGTCAAATTATCCGGTTAAGAAAGTCTTGAAGGATTCATAGGTTAGTAATCCAACATCACTTTTCTTATCCTATACTTTCTTTTATTAATATTTCGGTATAGCCTTTAGCTTATTTAGTTTTGATGACTTACACTTGTAGACATTTGCCTTCCCATTCATGGCTTTCTATAAATGGAAATGGCCTTGAACTAGCGGTTTATAAGAGAGGACACTACTGGTAAACTGTGGGATGTCTGGTGAGATTGATATCAAATCATTCTTGTCATCTTTGAACTAATATCGGTTGTCTCTCGTTCAACACGAGTGATAGTCATGACATACTCATTAATGTCACTTAAGTTTGAAGGCTTAAGAGGAAATCCTCCACCAAAAATTAATAGCATTCTTGATTTATGAGTTCAACGTTCTTGTTACTTTTCCACTTTCACGAAGTCATCATCACCAATTTTAATTATGACTCAATTATAAATCAAATCATACACCACAACATATAATAATTTTAGGAATAATAAACGTGATGTCATGCATGCGATTTATCCTACCATTCCAAGGATTTAATCTCACACCTACAAAGGCCGCCTTAGTGGTAGGTCAAAGATGTGATGATTAAATTGAGACAATCTCTCTCAACAATTAACTAAGAATGAGACATCTCCTTTAATTGTTGATTACCTTACTTTTTCACCAAGATATTTCCAAAAATATCCTTGTGAGTGTGACCTACTATTTCGAGATCTCAAAATACGCCCGAGTATGCCGTCTTAGGGTCGGTCGCTGACCCGACGAGTACCCAAAATCCTATCCTTTCGGAGACCAAGCCATGCATTTTGACAACAAATGAAGGCCATCCTGAAGGGCCGAAATCAAAGCGACACGAGGCATCACCATTCTCTCACTTGCTTGTGTCAACAGTAAAGGCCATGGGGTTGGTTTTCACCTTCCTCGCTCCCACTCGTTATTTTAAAAAATAAGTAGTCTCATTAGGATTTTCAGAATTTCTTCATAATCCGAATAACAATAAATTATGAATATTTAAATTAATTATCCCACTAGTTCATCGGTTCCAAATACCGCCTAGCTAGTGTCACTATATTCATGATTTTCCAATTTCTTGATTTTACAAAATTTCCTTGTGTAGACACTACACAATTAAAATTCACCAAGAATTTTATAATCATAATACATTAGGACTTTATGAATTTTCTAATAATTCGAACAAAGAATAAATCATAAAATTTAAAACTCCACTAGTTTATCGGTTCCAAATACAAATTAACTAATGTCACCTTATTCATTATTTTCCAATTTTCCGATCATTTAGAAAACTCTTGTGTATACACTACACAACAAAAATTCACCAATAAATTTTATAGTTCTAATTTCATCATGATATAAATTTTTGGACTCGAGAATTTTGCAATAATCGAAAACAATAAATCATGAAGAGCGATCACCAACTTATCGGTTCCAAATACCGTCTAGTTAGTGTCCTATATTTTCACGATTTTCTAAATTTTCGGTTAAAATTATTTTATGTTGCCACTACATAATTAAATCCCCGAAGGATTTTAGATCCCAAATCATTCTTATCATGTGAATTTTATATCCAAATAAAATTCTGTTTGCTTTAATTAATTTAATTAATTATTAATCTAAATTAATTATCATGTTCATACATGTCTAATTAATGCTAAAATTAATTTTTTACATGTATGCCTATGCTAGGAGTGGAATTAATGAATATGATGCAGAACATGTTATGGCATGGTTATATCACATAAATAATCATCCAAGAAAATAAATGCAAAAATAAACCATCGAGATGAATGATTTGTGATCCCCGTATGTAATCTATTAAATAGAAAAAAACTTTAAACCCAATTTAATGGATTTACTAATTTCTAATTAAAAGAATCTGTGGCCGATGCGTATATTAATTTGATGGCCGAAACATTCAACAATATCCTTGGAATTGAACTGGTAAGTGCGCTTCCTCCTCCACCCGTAGCATGTGGGTTCGACTCCCTCCAGTTGCAAAATATTTTTCTTATTTAATAAAACAGCAACTTTTCTGGGAAAAAGATTCCCAAAATTCCCATCCATGGAAATATTTTTCTTATTTAATAAAACAGCAACTTTTTTGGGAAAAAGATTCCAAAAATTCACATCCATGGAGAATTGAACCTGAGCCTCCATGATGTAAAGTTCGCATCCTCACCACAAGGCCAACATGTTTATTGTTATTATACTCCGTGAAAATATTTAAAACCAATAGTGCCGCCGAAATATATAATTATAATTACTATAAATTAAATTACAACAAATAATTTACGCAAAATTGTGTTTACAATATGATAACGTCGAAATTATCTGGGGTGTTTAGCGGGTGATGGGAGGTGGATATCTGGCTATGATTTTTGTGTAAGAGTGGTGGCGTGAGGTGGAGCTAAAGAACTCCGGCGGTGGTGATTGATAATACAATGTAAGTAGAGAAAGAGAAACTAAAATGGGCTGAGTTTTGCCTTGTTTTACATATATTTCACCTTGTTTATGAATGTTACATGGAGCCCTATTTATAGGGTAAGGACCGACTTATATTCAACATAATTACAACTAAGGACATAGTACAACTAAATTTGCGGTGGCTGATTGGGTCGCATCTAATTGTGGGCGACGCGGATCCCGAGTTGCCATCCCATATCCTTAGCGGGCTTGTCAGGTCCTTAACCTGTATTCTCCAAGTGTTCGGAGTGGAGATCCTCGGGTGGAGCTCTCACCCTTGTGCTCATCATGGGCCAGTTGTTGAAGCCCATTTCCGGAGTGGTTGTGTTCGCAGGGCAAGGGCCTGGCTGTTCCTTCCTTGTTCGGTCCCTATGCGCCGGCACGCGGCGGTCGGTAGGCCTATAGTCGGAGCCGGCCTATCAATGGCCCCCTACTCCGTACCCATGACATCTCGAGATGTCGAGTAGGGAGTAGTTTTCTTGACCTTTCGAGATGGTTCCGTCGTATGCATGGCCATAGTCACCGGGAGTCACTTTAGGCGAGTAGCCTTGACTTTGAAGAATTTGTCTTCGTGGGCCTTTGGCCTCGAGCCGGTTGAAGTAGTAAATGGGCGAATAGCCTTAACTTCGTAAGATTTGGCTTAGTTGGGCTCTTAGCCTCTAGCCGATTCAGAGCTGTAAATAGCCGGATAGCCTTAACTTCATAGGATTTTGCTTATTTGGGCTCTTAGCCTCTAGCTGATTTGATAATTGGGAGGATAGCCTTAACTTCGTAAGATTTGGCTTATTTGGGATCTTAGCCTCTAGCCGATTTGAAGTTATAATTGGGCGGATAGCCTTAACTTCGCATGATTTGGCGTTTCAGGATCTTTGATCCCTGGCCGATTCGAAGCTGTAAATGGGCGGATAGCCTTAGCTTCATAGGATTTGGCTTATTAGGGCTCTTATCCTCTAGCCGATTTGAAGTTATAATTGGGCGGATAGCCTTAACTTCGCATGATTTGGCGATTCATGATCTTTGATCCCTGGCCGATTCGAGCGGCTGTCCAGGGCTGGCCCTCTTGCCTACGTGTCGCTCATTGGATCACTGTCATACAGTTTCTTCCTACTCTTGTTCGATGCGACAACTGATGCGTCCCGCCGCTTATTCTGATTGGTTATAGCCCTTTCAACTCCTGCGCCGCAATGATGGCAGTCTCGAATTTCAAAACTTAAGATTCCCACCCTTGATCTTACCCGTTAGATCAGAGGCATTTTGGCAACTGGATCTGTATTCCTTAGCCTATATAAGGGGGGAGATCCCTGACCTAAACACTTTTGAAATCTCCAGTTTTCTCCGGCGGCGATTCGCAAGCAATTTGGTGGTGAAGGCGTTCCGGCACGACAGTTGATGTAAGTCAACTAGATGATACCTTTTACGATGTTTTATTCCGATTTCTCATGCATTTATTGATGTTTTCATATCAATTCAAGTCATTATTTGCTTTGTTTCATCCATATGTGTAGATAGTAATTATTATATAAAATATCATATTTTGATAAGTTTTGTATCAGTTATAGTAACCGGAATGTCGTGTCGGGTTTACGCTTGGTATTTTGGTGTTGTATTACAGGATTATAGGTTGACCAAGACCCCGATGGATTTACACGTGTTGAGCCTAAACACGATTTAAGGGCTAGAAGAGTGTGTCAGAAACTTACGAGTTTAAATGGATCAATTGTCATTTATGTTTATCGTAGCATACATTCAACACACATTTGACCCAACTTAGAGGCATTTTCTGCAATATCCCGACTTTTCGGAAAAAGGACAGAAGTGTCTTTTTGTGAAAAAATGGAATATTATGTTTAATGATCTACGAATTTAAGTATTTTATGTATATATATATTTCGGATAAATATATATATTTCAGGGTAATTAAATGGATTTAGTTATTGTTTAAAAAGGGTTTGACTAATAACTATAAAAGGAAAATATCTCCTAATTTCTCTTTACAAACTCTACGGCAAATTTTCTGGAAAAAAAAAAGGAGGCGACGCATTTAGCAATGAAAAAGGGAGAAGAGACTTCTTTAAAATTCTCATGAGATCTTTGACGGTTTTGAGAACGGAATAGAGATTCCGAATCAGCGGGAAAGGAGGATCGTTCTGAGCAAAAAGATGGAGTTTTACAAAGGTATGAGTTTTAGCCCTAATTATGGATCTATCATGGTTTGATCAAGTTCGATGTTGTAAAAAGGTTTAAATCGTAGTCCTTTTTGGTTTAGAAGCTTTTGATCATCAATTAATCTAAGTTTGATGGTGATCAATTAGGTGTTGGGTGAAACCTTGGAAAGTGTTGATGATTTTCTGAAGGTTTTGGATTGGGTTTTGCTTGCTAAAAGGTAAGAGGCTCTTCCTACAAATTAATTACGGTTTTACAATGTTAAAGTTGAGTTTTAGTGTTGAATCGTAGTAAGAGGGTTTTTATATTGAAAATTGGTGTTTTATGATGTTAAATTGAAGTAAAAAGAGTGGTCAACCATACTTGACCATGTTACTGTTGCTGTTTTTTTTATTTTATATATTTGTTGTTGCTTCAGGTTTTGCTTTCTTTATGTTACTGCCGAATTAACAAAATGGAGATGATGCTTTCCCCAGCTGCATATGTTTGCTGAAAGCAAAATAAAATAAACTAAAATAACAATAAAGTAAAGAAAGGAAAATAAAAAGGGGATCGGCCGGTCCACAAGCAAACCGGACTTGTTTGTGTATTTATTTGTTTGCTTTTATGTTAGTAAAGTTTTATTTTGATATTATATTTGTAACGCTCATCCGAAAATCCCCAAGATTTTCAAATACGGACTGCTCGCCATGCTTGAGATGATGTCTCAAACACGAAGCCTTTTTCTACTAAAACATTCCTTAAAATTAAAAAGCGGAAGCTAAACAACATAACTCGGGTCTAAAAAAACATCATTTACTAATTCACAATAATCTAGCTATTACATCATTGATTGATAACACCCAAATCATAATAATTACAAGATTCTAATCACAAGTACTACAACATTCATTTCATTATAAAATAATCAAATATACTACCTTAAAAAAACGGCAAACAAACTAATCACTCTCACTGATACTTAGCTACACATCCAATACCATCCTCATTTGTCGGACCGTGTGCTTTATCTGAAAAACATAATAATGTAAAGGGGTGAGCACAATTGCTCCGTAAGGAAAAATGCATCAAAAGGGAACTAGGGCAGTCACTGGACAGACATGCCATAGATCAATTTTGGGTTAGAAAATGGTATGATGCAGGATAAAATGATAACTGTAAATAAAATAGATAAATTAAATATTGTCTACTAAAAATGAAATGCTACAGTAATAAAAAATGTTGAATAAGTAATTGTCACGCCCCGCTCCCGGACACCGAGCCCTTATCCGGAAGAGAAACGTTCGCGCGTATAGCATTAAATAAGTCTAATATTATACGCAAGCCTACGTACGTCGTCATCAAAATAAAAGCAAACGGAAGCTAAAAAGACTCGGGTAAAAACATAAAAGCTACTATGAATAGAAATTAACCATGCTAAAGATGGATAGTTAAGATTACAACGATTATAAACCCCAAAGACTTATACAATACGATGCCTTAAAAGTAGAAGTACAACAAATCTAAGAGAAGAAATACAACCGGTCTAATACAACCTTTACAAAGAAAATAATCTAGAAGCTTCACAAGACTTTAAGTCTTCAAAAAGCCGCTCGTCTACACTTGATCAACTCGTTTGCCTTCTCACCCCACAATGCATACAAAAGAAAATGCAAAGGAGGTAAGTACAAAGTATTTAGTAAAAGTGAGAAGCTACGACAACAATTAAGATTTATAAAGAAAAGATATTTAATCGCTTAGTTATCTTTATGTGACCGACTCAATCTAGGGTTCATTTCATGTCCATCAACATGAATTGACTAAACGTTACTACTTAGCTTATCTCATTTACGCATAACCGCACTCAAGGGTACTACGCGCATCCACCTCAAAGCAGAGTCCCTCCGTGTGCTTAGGGTTTTGGCCGACTCCACGGAGTTCTTCCACCTCGTGGACACTCTTTTGCAACATATTAGTGGATCACACCAATATCCACGAAGTCTAGAAAGGTAGACTCCGATAGCTTGCGCGTCTCGGTGGAGTCCTCTCAGCACTTAGGGTCTTTTGACCTCTGAGTTCCTCCACCTTCGAGGTAGCACATGCATCACGATTTAGCCTGGTGCCTAGCCAAGAGAGACATGTTGTTTAATCTTTTACTAGTCAAGTACGTTAATTATTAGGATGATTAACTAGCCACCTAAGTGTTTTCAAATAATCTCCTCACTCGGACTACTCTCTTCCTAGACCACTAGACACGGACAAGTCCTAGCAATTACACAGACATTGATGAATGCTAACTCATCAAAGTACAAGCCTATCATGCTCTTCCGACGGATCCGAACTTCAACTCCCTTTAAGAGTACATTCGGTGTTTTAACTGAACGAATCAGAAGCTCAAATTAGGCTTGTTTATATTTATTCAATGTTAATATATCATGTTTAAGGGTTTAAAACAGTAAACACATGAGTATAAAACCTGAAACTAAGCTGAAACGATGAAAACAGTGAAAACAAATAAAACAGGTCAAACGCCCGTTTAAAGACATGGACGCCCGTCTGGAACCTACCGACGCCCGTCCAAGACTGGACGCCCGTCCACTTTCCCCAGACGCTCGTCCCCCTAAAACAGCTACAATCTGAATGTAAAATAACACCTCGGATGCCCGCCCGTAGAAAACCAGACGCCGTTTGAGCTGCAACGATCGCAAACGCCCGTCTGCTTTATACTGACGCCCGTCACTTAATACAGACGCCCGCCTCGCCTGGTTTTGCCTAGAATCCTAAAATCATCAAGACATGAATTCCGATTCATTTCTAACCCAAATGGCATCGGAAATAACACAGTAAAACATAGGAAAATATATCTAAACATATCATAGCATCGATGATCATTGATCAACGAAAAGACACATCTTTCTATCATTTAAACACCCTAAAACTTGATCTAAACCTTATAAACGATAATTGGAATCATAGGAAGAGTCTCTTACCTTAATTGCCTGCAACACCGATAGCAAAACACCAAGCGACTGCAACAATTGTTGATCCTCAACCCCAAAAACCTATTTGATCAACAACAAACCCTAAAATCCTATTTTCTTTGCAGAAAGACGAATCTGAAAAAGTGCAGTAACTGAAGATTACCTGGGTTTACTGCTGCGAACCTATTTTTAGATTATTCTACGCTTCAAGATGATCGTTTCGACTACTCACGGCTGCGAAACAGAGCTACGGATCAAAAGATACGAATTTTTCAAGAATCGAACTCTACGAATACCGAAAACTAGGGCTAAACTGAAAACATACGAAATCGAGAGATGTTATTTTCCAAAGTTGCGTCTCCTCGCGCTGATCACTTTTCTCTTTTGCGGCATCTTGATCAAATGAACGGATTGATCACACGGTTCTTCCTATTATTTCGTTTTCTTCTGCAATCGTTTCTTCTTCGAGTGCCGTCCCTTTTCTTTTCCTTCCGAAATATGCGTGTGAATTAAAGGAGTAATTTGGGTTTTATTCCTTTTATAGCCATTTAATTAAATCCCTTAATTAAATAACAAATCCTTTTAATTAAATCCTTTTTAATTAAATAAATAGGACAAATAATAATTAGGTCGTCGTGGGTATGACCAATTACTAATTTACCCTTTCTGAAAAGTCGGGATGTTACATTCCTTCCCCATTAAGAGGAGTTTCGTCCTCAAACTCGAATGTAACCGAGAGGTACTTGAACTCTGGACTTGCTGGCGCTTTCGTCTCCTAACTCGTTACAATCTTCTTCTTCTTCTTCCATCTTCCCAACTCTTCCACCTGCCTTGAGCTATCTCGAGGTGGCGACGATCTACTTCAATCTTTTTGTTGGCTTGTCAGATCAACTCGGGTCTCGTACTCGTTGTCGCCTCCACATCATCCTAGAAACTCGTGTTCTTCTATCTCTAACTTCACGAAAGATCGCCAAAGCCCGATCTGCTCCAACTCGTACATCTTGGTCGCCTCGAGAGATGAACTGCAATTGCCGCCTCGAGGTTTTCCATTCTTCATTGTCCTTCCCAACCTCCCGCAATCGGAATCCCAAAGCTGATTCCGCTACCAACGGTTGCTATCTTCATCTAACTCGTGACCAATGGCTGGTTGGGATCCAACCACTCACTTGTAATCAAAACCATTGGATCTTCATCTTGTTTCTTCACGAACTCATCAACTGCCTCGAATTTTGGAATCATCGGTTTACCACTCTTTGCTTGCTCCTGCTGGCCTATGTCCTGAGTGCTTGAGCTTCCTAACTGACTCACATCTTCCTGGCATACTTGACTTCTTTCGATCTCAACTTCCATCGTGGCACCACAAGCTTGCTGAAGAACTACAAGGATTCTGGCGGTAGTGTTTCTGAGACTTCTTAGGGAAATGAGAAGCATGCATCTGCCACCCTTTCTCTCTCCGACGGTCTAATCCAATTCTTATGCCAAGGGAGTTAGCTTGGAGAATAAAAGAAGTTGAAAAGTAACAAGTTGAGTACCAGGGTGGTATGTCAACTAGGTAAGCCAGGGAATGGTACAATGCACTTGAAATAAGAAAGGTTGCTTGGGTTACCAGCAACACAAGAAAAAAAAATCCGCGATGAGGAAAGTTGAAGTTGGTTCTGGAATGAAGAAAGGGGCACTGTATCATAATACAAAAGATGGCCACCAGAAGGACAACAAAAGAACACCTTGCAGATGGAATTCTTTTGGGAGAGTGGAATTCTGCAAGATACGGTGGTCTACAAGGACTTCAGAGGCAACTTGGAAGAATGGTAATAGGCTTTCATATAAGCCTTTAGAAAGTGGAGACGTTAGAACATCACCAAATGGACTTGAAGATATTCTCACTGTATGAAAAGAGAACACCGAGCTTGAGAACATTAAGAAAGTGACCTTGATTGTTAATCATTTGGTTAACAAAGATGGATGTTGGCGAACTAGAAAAATCTTCAGTTCACATGAGTTTCGTAAGGGAAACATCACACAACAGGAAAACAAAATAAAGGTGCAAGGTCGAGCACCGAAAGGGCTAAAAAGGAATTTAGAAATCAAAAGAGAGTAAGAATCTCAACATGAAGTAGCTATGGAGGAAAACGAGTACACCAAAAGGTCTTAGAATAAAATAAACACTTGTCAAGAAGTGTCCAAGTTTGCAATAGTCAAAGAGAGGTTATTACGAGATTTAAAAGAAATAGAAATTTCCCTCAAGGAATTGTAAGGCAATATCAAAAGTTTGAATAAGTAAGCGGTAAGCAAGATTTTTAAGTGAAGAGGAAACGACACTTAAGAATTGCTGGGTAAGGTTTGATTTCAAAGAATTAATTCAAACTTTCAAAGGAAGTATAAACGATATTTGATGATTCAAATCAACGGTTCAAGGTTGCACTACTCGAGAGGAATAGTACACTGCCAAAGAATAAATGCTCAGGGTTATTCCTCGTGTGGGAATGCAAAGGTTAGAATAAAATGGACTTTCAACCAGTATGACAAAATTGTAGTAGGAACGCCACTACAGACGATGGGAAGTCAAAAGGTGTACATGGCGGTTCATGGCTCTAAATGGCCTGAAAGAGAGTTAAAACTGAAGGGTACAAGGTACAATAATCTAGATTGAAATTCAATTTGGAGTTCAAATGTTGGTTGGCCAGAGAGGTTCAAAAGGCATCTTGAAAAGGTCTACCTTCTGCTTGAAACTAGTTTAGCATAAATTGCTAGAAGGTTAAAGATAAGTAACTGAAAAAAATGTCATGGTAGGCTTAAAAATATGACCAGCAAAAGAAGATATGCATACCTTAGAGGAACATGCAGCATTAGGTGAAATAGTTACAATATCGACACTACCCTTAGGAGGGGAGCTGAGAATAAACACAAGTAAAAAGAATGTTCTGACATTAAAAGGTTCAACAAACTTTGAATTTGCATGAATGATGGGAGTGCAACAATTTAGAACTTCGAAGAGAATTTGTTTCTAGATTTGAAAAGTAAGAAAGAATGAATTTGTTGAAAAGAGAAGGGTTTAAGGCGATATGTTTTTGAGGTAATTTATGACAACAAGCCGAGAGGATCTGTTGAGTTTAAAGATCTCAAGTGAGGGATTACATGAGAAACAAATTACCAATAAAAGTATAATTACAAAAGGGCACGAAAAGGGTCTGAACATCAAACATGGCATGCTGGAGGATAGCATCTTGGCTCTCGTTTACAACTGCAAAAGAAACTACAACGTTAGCTTTACAAACTCCTACTAAAAGGTTTAACTTAGGAAGAGATCAGACTTCAGGGAACTCCTAAACAAAACAGTCGTAACTTACTACCCTCTTAGCCCAAACTCTAAGTCAAGGAGGTGAATATTCCTTTTAGGTTGCTGTGTAAGATTTTTTTTTTTTACTCTGGATCTGACATTATCAATTTGTACAGAACAAACGAAGAGGAATTTGAGCATGATCCAAAGAGAAAAGATTTAGATACTGGAGTTTCCCAGGTGATATAAAAATATTAGAATTTTTGAATGAAGGTAAGTTGGTCAAAAACAGTTATTTCTGACGGTTGCACAAGCTGCCAGAATTTCCAGATTAATGAACACTGTGTTGCATTGAAAATCGAGATCAAACGAAAAAGAATCTGAACTTAATTCCAAAATAGAAGCTGTAGATAAAATTGTGGTCTACAACATATCAAAAATTCAGGTCATTTGAAGATGTTTAACCTGTTCAAAACAGAAGAAGAAGTGAAGGTGTTGCTGCAGATTTTCTGGACAGAGTGTCCGGTATAAACATGAATTTTCTGAACAATCCATAATGATTATCGAGTTGGTGTAAAAAGAGAAATTGTAGATAAGACAGTAATCTACTTTTCTGAAAATTTGCAGAATTTTTGGAGTATGGAGAGACAGTCTTACGTTAAAGGGAAAACACGGAAACAACAGCATTCACTCATGTTGGGTAAATCCAAACATGAGGATGATGAAAAGTTTGTGCCAAAGTAAGAGACTTTTAACACTATGAGTTGAAACGACTGAGGAGTACTTGGAGATAATAGAGTTACACATGGAGTTCGTGTAGAACCATCTCAAGCAAAGCAAAGGTCAAAGAATGTTGATGAACTCAAGCAAGTGATAGTGAAAAGAGAAAGTGGGGGACTTGTAGAGCTGAATCAAATATCATTCTCTACAAAGTTAGACCAAGATAAAAGTAAACTTATATATTCATGTGTAGAGAAGGTGAAGATATTTCAATAGGGAAAGTAAGGAAAAAAAAAATCAACCAAGAGGACCTCGACTTTAAGATGTAGGCATAAGACTCCAATCCCAAAGTTTTACTTAAAGGGGTTTCACTTAATCCTACGTGACCGTGATCGGTTTGGAAACTTCAAAAGAAGAAAGAGTTTCTACTAAGGATACTAGGAGAAACGAAACTGAGGTGATCACATAAAATATGTGAACTAAGAATTCAACCTAACCTCCGTCTAAGACGACTCTTCACTTGGTCCTAGTGGAACTTAACCACGGTTTAAGATTCTTAGTCTTACGAGGATTACCACCAAGCTCAAGTTCTAAAAGGTCTAAAAGATTCTTATCTTAGAGGAAGAGAAGCCTAGGATAGAAAGGACGCTTCTCTCTGATACCAACTGTAACGCCCCGCTCCCGGACACCGAGCCCTTATCCGGAAGAGAAACGTTCGGCGCGTATAGCATTAAAGAAGTCTAATATTATACGCAAGCCTCTACGTCGTCGTATCAAAATAAAAGCAAACGGAAGCTAAAAAGACTCGGGTAAAAACATAAAAGCTACTATGAATAGAAATTAACCATGCTAAAGATGGATAGTTAAGATTACAACGATTATAAACCCCAAAGACTTATACAATACGATGCCTTAAAAGTAGAAGTACAAAAAATCTAAGAGAAGAAATACAACCGGTCTAATACAACCTTTACAAAGAAAATAATCTAGAAGCTTCGTCAAGACTTTAAGTCTTCAAAAAGCCGTCGTCTACACTTGATCAACTTTGTTCGCCTTCTCACCCCACAATGCATACAAAAGAAAATGCAAAGGAGGTAAGTACAAAGTACTTAGTAAAAGTGAGAAGCTACGACAACAATTAAGATTTATAAAGAAAAGATATTTAATCGTTTAGTTATCTTTATGTGACCGACTCAATCTAGGGTTCATTTCATGTCCATCAACATGAATTGACTAAACGTTACTACTTAGCTTATCTGTGTTACGTACAACCGCACTCAAGGGCACTACGCGCATCCACCTCAGCAGAGTCCCTCCGTACTTAGGGTTTTGCTGACCTACGGAGTTCTTCCACCTCAGGGACACTCTTTTGCAACATATTAGTGGATCACACCAATATCCACGAAGTCTAGAAAAGGTAGACTCCGATAGCTTGCGCGTCTCAGCGGAGTCCCTCTGTACTTAGGGTCTTTTGACCTACAGAGTTCCTCCACCTTCAGAGGTAGCACATGCATCGCGATTTAGCCTGGTGCCTAGCCAAGAGAGACATGTTGTTTAATCTTTTACTAGTCAAGTACGTTAATTATTAGGATGATTAACTAGCCACCTAAGTGTTTTCAAATAATCTCCCTCACTCGGACTACTCTCTTCCTAGACCACTAGACACGGACAAGTCCTAGCAATTACACAGACATTGATGAATGCTAACTCATCAAAGCACAAGCCTATCATGCTCTTCCGACGGATCCGAACTTCAACTCCCTTTAAGAGTACATTCGGTGTTTTAACTGAACGAATCAGAAGCTCAATTCAGGCTTGTTTATATTTATTCAATGTTAATATATCATGTTTAAGGGTTTAAAACAAGAAAACACATGAGTATAAAACTCAAACTAAGTTTAAAACGATGAAAACAGTGAAAACAAATAAAACAGGTCAAACGCCCGTTTAAAGACATGGACGCCCGTCTGGAACCTACCGGACGCCCGTCCAAGACTGGACGCCCGTCCACTTTCCCCAGACGCTCGTCCCCCTAAAACAGCTACAACCTGAATGTAAAATAACACCTCAGACGCCCGTCCAGAGAAACCAGACGCCCGTTTGAGCTGCAACGATCGCAAACGCCCGTCTGCCTAATATAGACGCCCGTCTGCCTGGGTTTTGCCCAGAATCCTAAAATCATCAAGACACGAATTCCCATTCATTTCTAACCCAAATGGCATCGGAAATAACACAGTAAAACATAGGAAAATATATCTAAACATATCATAGCATCGATGATCATTGATCAACGAAAAGACACATCTTTATATCATTTAAACACCCTAAAACTTGATCTAAACCTTATAAACGATAATTGGAATCATAGGAAGAGTCTTTACCTTAATTGCCTGCAACACCGACAGCAAAACACCAAGCGACTGCAACAATTGTTGATCCTCAACCCCAAAAACCTATTTGATCAACAACAAACCCTAAAATCCTATTTTCTTTGTAGAAAGACGAATCTGAAAAAGTGCAGTAACTGAAGATTACCTGGGTTTACTGCTGCGAACCTATTTTTAGATTATTCTACGCTTCAAGATGATCGTTTCGACTACTCACGGCTGCGAAACAGAGCTACGGATCAAAAGATACGAATTTTTCAAGAATCGAACTCTACGAATACCGAAAACTAGGGCTAAACTGAAAACTTACGAAATCGAGAGATGTTATTTTCCAAAGTTGCGTCTCCTCGCGCTGATCACTTTTCTCTCCTGCGGCATCTTGATCAGATGAACGGATTGATCACACGGTTCTTCCTATTATTTCGTTTTCTTCTGCGTCCGTTTTCTTCTTCAGAGCACCGTCCCTTTTCTTTTCCTTCCATAAATATGCGTGTGAATTAAAGGAGTAATTTGGGTTTTATTCCTTTTTATAGCCATTTAATTAAATCCCTTAATTAAATAACAAATCCTTTTAATTAAATCCTTTTTAATTAAATAAATAGGACAAATAATAATTAGGTCGTCGTGGGTATGACCAATTACTAATTTACCCTTTCTGAAAAGTCGGGATGTTACATTCCTTCCCCCTTAAGAGGAGTTTCGTCCTCGAAACTCGAATGTAACCGAGAGGTACTTGAACTCTGGACTTGCGAAGCGTTTCGTCTCCTAACTCGTACAATCTTCTTCTTCTTCTTCCATCTTCCCAACTCTTCCACCTGTCTTGAGCTATCTCGAGGTGGCGACGATCTACTTCAATCTTTTTGTTGGCTTGCTGTATCAACTCTGGTCTCGTACTCCGTTGTCGCTCCACTTCATCGTAGAAACTCGTGTTCTTCTATCTCTAACTTCATGAAAGATCGCCAGCAGTACTGTTCCAACTCTGGTACATCTTGGTCGCTCTGAGATGAACTGCAATTGCCGTCTCGAGGTTTTCCATTCTTCATTGTCCTTCCCAACCTCCCGCAATCGGAATCCCAAAGCTGATTCCGCTACCAACGGTTGCTATCTTCATCTAACTCGTGACCAATGGCTGGTTGGGATCCAACCACTCACTTGTAATCAAAACCATTGGATCTTCATCTTGTTTCTTCACGAACTCATCAACTGCCTCGAATTTTGGAATCATCGGTTTACCACTCTTTGCTTGCTCCTCGCGGCCTATGTCCCGAGTGCTTGAGCTTCCTAACCGACTCACATCTTCCTGGCATACTTGACTTCTTTCGATCTCAACTTCCATCGTGGCACCACAAGCTTGTCAAGAACTACAAGGATTACAGCGGTGTTGTTTAGAGACTTCTTAGGAAATGAGAAGCATGCATCCGCCACCCTTTCTCTCTCCGACGGTCTAATCCAATTCTTATGCCAAGGGAGTTAGCTTGGAGAATAAAAGAAGTTGAAAAGTAACAAGTTGAGTACCAGGGTGGTATGTCAACTAGGTAAGCCAGGAATGGTACAATGCACTTGAAATAAGAAAGGTTGCTTGGGTTACCAAAGAACACAAGAAAAAAAAAATCATGATGAGGAAAGTTGAAGTTGGTTCTGGAATGAAGAAAGGGGCACTGTATCATAATACAAAAGATGGCCACCAGAAGGACAACAAAAGAACACCTTGCAGATGGAATTCTTTTGGGAGAGTGGAATTCTGCAAGATACGGTGGTCTACAAGGACTTCAGAGGCAACTTGGAAGAATGGTAATAGGCTTTCATATAAGCCTTTAGAAAGTGGAGACGTTAGAACATCACCAAATGGACTTGAAGATATTCTCACTGTATGAAAAGAGAACACCGAGCTTGAGAACATTAAGAAAGTGACCTTGATTGTTAATCATTTGGTTAACAAAGATGGATTTTGGCGAACTAGAAAAATCTTCAGTTCACATGAGTTTCGTAAGGGAAACATCACACAACAGGAAAACAAAATAAAGGTGCAAGGTCGAGCACCGAAAGGGCTAAAAAGGAATTTAGAAATCAAAAGAGAGTAAGAATCTCAACATGAAGTAGCTATGGAGGGAAAACGAGTACACCAAAAGGTCTTAGAATAAAATAAACACTTGTCAAGAAGTGTCCAAGTTTGCAATAGTCAAAGAGAGGTTATTACGAGATTTAAAAGAAATAGAAATTTCCCTCAAGGAATTGTAAGGCAATATCAAAAGTTTGAATAAGTAAGCGGTAAGCAAGATTTTTAAGTGAAGAGGAAACGACACTTAAGAATTGCTGGGTAAGGTTTGATTTCAAAGAATTAATTCAAACTTTCAAAGGAAGTATAAACAATATTTGACGATTCAAATCAACGGTTCAAGGTTGCACTTACTCGAGAGGAATAGTACAATTTGCCAAAGAATAAATGCTCGTGGTTATTCCTCGTGTGGGAATGCAAAGGTTAGAATAAAATGGACTTTCAATCAGTATGACAAAATTGTAGTAGGAACGCCACTACAGACGATGGGAAGTCAAAAGGTGTACATGGCGGTTCATGGCTCTAAATGGCACGAAAGAGAGTTAAAACCAAAGGTACAAGGTACAATAATCTAGATTGAAATTCAATTTGGAGTTCAAATGTTGGTTGGCCGAGAGAGGTTCAAAAGGCATCTTGAAAAGGTCTACCTTCTCGCTTGAAACTAGTTTAGCATAAATTGCTAGAAGGTTAAAGATAAGTAAATGAAAAAATGTCATGGTAGGCTTAAAAATATGACCAAACAAAAGAAGATATGCATACCTTGAGGAACATGCAACATTAGGTGAAATAGTTACAATATCGACACTACCCTTAGGAGGGAGCCGAGAATAAACACAAGTAAAAAGAATGTTCGACATTAAAAGGTTCAAAGAAACTTTGAATTTGCATGAATGATGGGAGTGCAACAATTTAGAACTTCAAGAGAATTTGTTTCTAGATTTGAAAAGTAAGAAAGAATGAATTTGTTGAAAAGAAGGGTTTAAGGCGATATGTTTTGAGGTAATTTATGACAACAAGCCGAGAGGATCTGTTGAGTTTAAAGATCTCAAGTGAGGGATTACATGAGAAACAAATTACCAATAAAAGTATAATTACAAAAGAGCACGAAAAGTCCGAACATCAAACATGGCATCTTTGGAGGATAGCATCTTGGCTCTCGTTTACAAGCGCAAAAGAAACTACAACGTTAGCTTTACAAACTCCTACTAAAAGGTTTAACTTAGGAAGAGATCAGACTTGTGGAACTCCTAAACAAAGCAATCGTAACTTACTACCCTCTTAGCCCAAACTCTAAGTCAAGGAGGTGAATATTCCTTTTAGGTTGCTGTGTAAGATTTTTTTTTTTTACTCTGGATCTGACATTATCAATTTGTACAGAACAAACGAAGAGGAATTTGAGCATGATCCAAAGAGAAAAGATTTAGATACTGGAGTTTCCCAGGTGATATAAAAATATTAGAATTTTTGAATGAAGGTAAGTTGGTCAAAAACAGTTATTTCTGACGGTTGCACAAGCTGCCAGAATTTCCAGATTAATAAACACTGTGTTGCATTGAAAATCGAGATCAAACGAAAAAGAATCTGAACTTAATTCCAAAATAGAAGCTGTAGATAAAATTGTTGTCTGCAACATATCAAAAATTCAGGTCATTTGAAGATGTTTAACCTGTTCAAAACAGAAGAAGAAGTGAAGGTGTTGCTGCAGATTTTCTGGACAGAGTGTCCGGTATAAACATGAATTTTCTGAACAATCCATAATGATTATCGAGTTGGTGTAAAAAGAGAAATTGTAGATAAGACAGTAATCTACTTTTCTGAAAATTTGCAGAATTTTTGGAGTATGGAGAGACAGTCTTACGTTAAAGGGAAAACACGGAAACAACGACATTCACTCATGTTGGGTAAATCCAAACATGAGGATGATGAAAAGTTTGTGCCAAAGTAAGAGACTTTTAACACTATGAGTTGAAACGACTGAGGAGTACTTGGAGATAATAGAGTTACACATGGAGTTCGTGTAGAACCATCTCAAGCAAAGCAAAGGTCAAAGAATGTTGATGAACTCAAGCAAGTGATAGTGAAAAGAGAAAGTGGGGGACTTGTAGAGCTGAATCAAATATCATTCTCTACAAAGTTAGGCCAAGATAAAAGTAAACTTATATATTCATGTGTAGAGAAGGTGAAGATATTTCAATAGGGAAAGTAAGGAAAAAAAAATCAACCAAGAGGACCTCGACTTTAAGATGTAGGCATAAGACTCCAATCCCAAAGTTTTACTTAAAGGGGTTTCACTTAATCCTACGTGACCAGATACGGTTTGGAAACTTCAAAAGAAGAAATAGTTACTACTACGGATACTAGGAGAAACGAAACTGAGGTGATCACATAAAATATGTGAACTAAGAATTCAACCTAACCTCCGTCTAAGACGACTCTTCACTTGGTCCTAGTGGAACTTAACCACGGTTTAAGATTCTTAGTCTTACGAGGATTACCACCAAGCTCAAGTTCTAAAAGGTCTAAAAGATTCTTATCTTAGAGGAAGAGAAGCCTAGGATAGAAAGGAAGCTTCTCTCTGATACCAACTGTAACGCCCCGCTCCCGGACACCGAGCCCTTATCCGGAAGAGAAACGTTCGGCGCGTATAGCATTAAATAAGTCTAATATTATACGCAAGCCTCTACGTCGTCGTATCAAAATAAAAGCAAACGGAAGCTAAAAAGACTCGGGTAAAAACATAAAAGCTACTATGAATAGAAATTAACCATGCTAAAGATGGATAGTTAAGATTACAACGATTATAAACCCCAAAGACTTATACAATACGATGCCTTAAAAGTAGAAGTACAACAAATCTAAGAGAAGAAATACAACCGGTCTAATACAACCTTTACAAAGAAAATAATCTAGAAGCTTCGTCAAGACTTTAAGTCTTCAAAAAGCCGTCGTCTACACTTGATCAACCTGTTCGTCTTCTCACCCCACAATGCATACAAAAGAAAATGCAAAGGAGGTAAGTACAAAGTACTTAGTAAAAGTGAGAAGCTACGACAACAATTAAGATTTATAAAGAAAAGATATTTAATCGTTTAGTTATCTTTATGTGACCGACTCAATCTAGGGTTCATTTCATGTCCATCAACATGAATTGACTAAACGTTACTACTTAGCTTATCTCGTGTTACAACCGCACTCAAGGGCACTACGGCGATCCACCTCAAAGCAGTCCCTCCAGACTTAGGGTTTTTGACCTCACGGAGTTCTTCCACCTCAGGACACTCTTTTGCAACATATTAGTGGATCACACCAATATCCACGAAGTCTAGAAAAGGTAGACTCCGATAGCTTGCGCGTCTCGTGAGTCCTCTCAGTACTTAGGGTCTTTTGACCTCTGAGTTCCTCCACCTTCAGAGGTAGCACATGCATCGCGATTTAGCCCGGTGCCAGCCAAGAGAGACATGTTGTTTAATCTTTTACTAGTCAAGCACGTTAATTATTAGGATGATTAACTAGCCACCTAAGTGTTTTCAAATAATCTCCTCACTCGGACTACTCTCTTCCTAGACCACTAGACACGGACAAGTCCTAGCAATTACACAGACATTGATTAATGCTAACTCATCAATGCACAAGCCTATCATGCTCTTCCGACGGATCCGAACTTCAACTCCCTTTAAGAGTACATTCGGTGTTTTAACTGAACGAATCAGAAGCTCAATTCAGGCTTGTTTATATTTATTCAATGTTAATATATCATGTTTAAGGGTTTAAAACAGTAAACACATGAGTATAAAACCTGAAACTAAGCTGAAACGATGAAAACAGTGAAAACAAATAAAACAGGTCAAACGCCCGTTTAAAGACATGGACGCCCGTCTGGAACCTACCGGACGCCCGTCCAAGACTGGACGCCCGTCCACTTTCCCCAGGCGCCGTCCCCCAAAAAACGACTACAAATCGAATGTAAATAACACCTCAGGCGCCCGTCCAGAGAAACCAGACGCCCGTTTGAGTCGCAACGATCATAAACGCCCGTGCACTTAATACAGGCGCTGTGCCTGCTGGGTTTTGCCTAATCCTAAAATCATCAAGACACGAATTCCCATTCATTTCTAACCCAAATGGCATCGGAAATAACACAGTAAAACATAGGAAAATATATCTAAACATATCATAGCATCGATGATCATTGATCAACGAAAAGACACATCTTTCTATCATTTAAACACCCTAAAACTTGATCTAAACCTTATAAACGATAATTGGAATCATAGGAAGAGTCTCTTACCTTAATTGCCTGCAACACCAATAGCAAAACACCAAGCGACTGCAACAATCGTTGATCCTCAACCCCAAAAACCTATTTGATCAACAACAAACCCTAAAATCCTATTTTCTTTGCAGAAAGACGAATCTGAAAAAGTGCAGTAACTGAAGATTACCTGGGTTTACTGCTGCGAACCTATTTTTAGATTATTCTACGCTTCAAGACGATCGTTTCGACTACTCACGGCTGCGAAACAGAGCTACGGATCAAAAGATACGAATTTTTCAAGAATCGAACTCTACGAATACCGAAAACTAGGGCTAAACTGAAAACTTACGAAATCGAGAGATGTTATTTTCCAAAGTTGCGTCTCCTCGCGCTGATCACTTTTCTCTCTGCGGGCATCTTGATCAGATGAACGGATTGATCACACGGTTCTTCCTATTATTTCGTTTTCTTCTGCGTCCGTTTTCTTCTTCAGAGCGCCGTCCCTTTTCTTTTCCTTCCAGAAATATGCGTGTGAATTAAAGGAGTAATTTGGGTTTTATTCCTTTTTATAGCCATTTAATTAAATCCTTTAATTAAATAACAAATCCTTTTAATTAAATAAATAGGACAAATAATAATTAGGTCGTCGTAGGTATGACCAATTACTAATTTACCCCTTCTGAAAAGTCGGGATGTTACAGTAATATTCTCATTCTTATTCTTCTCTTGCATGTAATAGCCTACTAAGAGAGGCACATAACTTAACTGACATGTAATGGTTCATAAGTATTACGTCTCATTACTATAGCCCATGAGAAGGGAAACTAAAATATGTAGCAGACCGGATGTTCACTATTATCGCCCGTGAACAGGGAAATTGACCGGCTCCGGCCTTTTCTCACTATGATAGCCCGTGAGCATGGAAATTAGTGCCGGGACCCTCGAGGATTCACTGCTCTGTCTAATTACATACTTAACTATGAACCGTCACATTTCTTATTTTCTGAACCTGCTAATTCGATATTCTTGAAAATCTGAAGTACTTAAAAATATTATGGGTATGCGTACAACCAACATATCAAATCTCAAATCAAACCATATAGTGAATCAATTTGAAACTAACGTAGTGAAATGTTTAATAAAAGGCTTATTTATAAAATTAAAATCTCAACATAAGTTGTGGGAACAAATCGTTAATGTAAAGAATTTTAATATTGTTGAGAAACCTTTCAATTAGACATGAGAGAAAAATGTAAATCCAGATAATTTACTAAACTACTATTGCTGAATGTTTCTAAATCCAAATACTAAAACAAATCTATCATATTTTTGATAGATTAATGCTATTTCTGAAAACATGGCCCAGTAGAGACAAAACAAGTAAACTTATAGTTGCCTTGAAATTACACAAACAATGAAATTGTGACATATTTAAAATATGAATAAAAATGTGTCTTTTGATACATCATTCCTTACCTCTGAAACTCTGAGATTCAACAATTACAACCTTTATAATTGTTAGGGTATCACACCTCCTACAAAACATGAATTTTATATCACTACAACATTTTTTGCTTTTTGTGGCACAAAATAAATGCCGGGACAATGAAAATAAGCGCCATAAAAAGCTATCCCGGCGCATAAAACGGTGGTTATTTAAGTGTCGTCAATACTGGCGTCGGCAATGTTTTGTGGCACTTTTTTTGTTGTGCTGGGAAACTTTTTCGGCGATTATATGGCACTTGGTAAAAGTGTTGTATGTTGTATTTGTGGCACTTTGTTGACACTTATCGACTATGTGGCTTTATCTTTACGGCGATTTTTCCGGCAATAGATTCGTGGAAATTCAACGGCACTTATTTCGTGTGCCACTTTATTGTCGCTGATTTGGACACTTCCCAATTTCCAATGACATTTTATAGTAGTTAACGGATGTAATAACTAGTTTTCTTGCGCACTTTCATAGATTATCTAAATTGTTGGTCATTTATGTCACCATTTACCAATATACGTGTAAAATAGTAGTATTCTTACATGATTTTCTAATTGATAATCCACATATCGACATATAAGAACATGAAATTATTGAAAATATATTGAACATAAAGGTTAAAGTTGATGGAAGTGAAAATACTACATAGCAATTCGTAACCGAACATTCAACAATAAGTTGTAAGCCTACCTACTAAAACAAAAATGGCGTTCCTCCAAAAAAAAAAAAAAAGAATGCTTCCAATCTTAATAGCTTCCGATGAATCAGTTTCCAATCTCAATAAATTCATTCAAATCCCATTGACATGGATATGTGTCCTGCATAAGGTACATTGAATGGAACCAAAAGTTGCATAATTGATTATAAATATACAATGATATATATAATACGCATATGCATGTTACCTTCTTTTTCCTCTTGACTTCTTGTCTTGCATCTATGGAGAAGAAACAAACAATTGTCCAAGACAACATATATGTATATAAGCATTTCAACAAAAAGGATGGGCCGGGACATTTTTTCTTGAAAAAGTGATGAAAAACGACAACATAAAAAGCCAGAATGATGGATCACTTTTCTCCATTATCATAACCATGCTCTCCCCACGACAGGACATACTAGTAACCATGAAAAACAACATGACGACATTTACAGGTGACATAACTTCAAGAAGATTAGATGAACGAGAAGTAATTGTGTGGTGAGGTAATTTATCTTTGAAGTGACTGTCGGGTTGATTGGAACCACACAGCTTTACTTCTAGGATGTAAACTATGTGCTTCGATCAACCCCGGGTCACTTCGGTTTATGTGGAGACACCATCCAATAACTTCCGTCAAATTCGAAAGCATAAGAGTATATATATAAGTAATTACATGATTATATAAAATTATACCTCATCTTCCGCAGAATTGGGTTGAGATCTTTTGCCTCCGAAAAGTTGAAAGATCAACTTAAACCTAGATTAATAGTGAATCGACCAATCACCCAATAATCGATCCAAGAAATAATGAAAAAATGCAAGTTACCACTCATAGCATATTCGATGAAAAAAATATATTAATGAACATACACTCTAGATGGATTGAGTACCAAAAGCTTTACTCAAGATCTCCGGTTGGTAGACAATCAACTCCTTCGTTTGTTTGTTTTTCCATGAGGGGATAATGATTTTTAGCCACCTTTCTAACTATGAAAAATGCAATAAGTACATAACATACATTGTTTAAATACATTAAACACAGCCTTATCGCAGCGGTGGAGGTTTGTTTATGCAATGGTAATATTAAACAAAACAAAAAAACAAAAAGGTGCATATACTGTATGTGAGCTAGTTAATCACTCAAAACAAGAAAAGGAAGGGAAAATAATTTAAGTCAACACTTACAACATATAATGAAAACATAAATTTAAAGCATTTACATAATTGACGTGTTGTGTACCAGAAGTTTACTTAGAAGATCACGGGTTAGTAGACAATCAACTCCTTTCATTTTTTTTTTTTTGGTTAAATGTAAATATATAAAACCAAGGTATGCAAACTACAAGAGTTAACATCCTAGACAAAGATCTAGAGTAGAATCTACAAAATGTTGAGAAGAGGTTAGATTTGTTGATTTGAAGTAGCATAAGACCCCTGAGGTTATATGCTACAAGAAACAACAACCACTAAACCCTATCAACACCCAAAAACTACAAAAGAGGGGTCATATGAGAGCATAACTCACAGAGCCTATCCCTGTGGGTGTAGAGAAAGAAAATTATCTCAAACAACCACCAACAACTACCAAAATTGAAAACAAAAGATGTACAAAACCCTAACATCATGGGGTGAAAGTGTACAAGGGAAAAGCAGCTTGCATTATATAAAAGATATGAGTCTTTATACAATGCAAAACATCAGGAATCTTCATTAGATAACCTTCAAATCTTCTCTTATTCCTCATATGCCAGATCCAATACACAACCACAGAGATAGATGCAGCCCTAGCCACATTACCATGAGAAGTTCCTTTGCAATGCCATTTAAGCCATCTCAAAGAACTCAAAACAGTCTCCAACCTCCTATTAATGCCAAGCCATATTCTGATTTTTCCCCAAATCATACAAGAAATAGGGCATTGAAAGAACAAGTGGGGAGCAGTTTCATCAATCAATCCACAAAGGAACAAAGTTTATCATCAATAACAAGCCTATCAAAGAAGTGAGCACACTATTTTTGGGTAAACCCCAAAATGAAACAGTGTTTTGGGGTTGCCCCAGAGTTTCCAAAAGTCTTTTACCCCCCGACTTTTGGGGCCTTCATTCTAAAAAAATCATAAGCTGCAGCAGAGGCATAAGCCTAGAACCAAGACACCAGTTTTCATCAAAGAAACAATGATGATCTGCGAAAACAGAGGCTAGCAAAATCTTATCCCTGATTCTAAAAATAGCTTTAATCAGTGCTGAATCTCCATGCTTTGGTTGATAAGTCCAAATACTCACTCCTTTGAGGTATTCCTCACTGATCCACTTGACCCATAAACAGTCCTTTTTGCTCTGAAAATTCCATAAGATTCTGGACAGAAGTGCCAGGTTCCAAGCATCCAACTGGAAAAGACCAAGACCACCCTCAGATTTAGGAACACAGATCCTGTCCCAGCCAACCAAAGACTGCTTGAAATGATCACAGGAACCACCCCACAAGAATCTTCTGCACATCTGATCCATTTTCAGTTTGACACTGCCAATAATAGGAAAGATGCCAAGCCAAAAGCAATACACACCTTGAATAACAGAATGGATAAGCTGCAATCTGCCTGCATAAGATAAAGAGGCACTTTTCCAATTACAGAAGTAGTTCCTCAAAGAAGTAAACATGGGATCATAGTGCCCAACATTCATTCTAACAGCACATAAAGGAATTCCAAGATATCTGATAGGAAACACTCCTTCCTTTAAACCAGAGATATCCAATAAGTCAGCTTTATCATCTTCATTTAAACCAGCACAGAACATTTCAGACTTCATCATATTAGCCACCAAGCCAGAACACTCCCCAAAGCAAGACAAACAATTCATAAGAAGAGTAACTGAAATGGGATCCCCTCTAGCAAAAGCATAAGATCATCAAAGAAAAGCAAGGTGGTTGATCTTCAAACTTTGACAACTGCATGATAATTAAATTCGAGAATCCTCCCTAGGATCCTCAACATTCAGGGCGGATATTCCATACCAATAACAAAAGCAGAGAAAGGAGAGGGGATCTCCTTGTCTCAGCCTCTTTTGCCAGGAAAAAACCTTTCAAATCTCCATTGAGAGAAAGCAGAATAAGAGGCGGTGGAAACACAAAGCATAGTCCACTTAATAAATCACATCAGGAAAACCAAAACCATGAAGAACATCCTTTAAAAAACACCAATGTACGAGAATCAAAAGCCTTTTTATATCCACTTAATTAAACATCCAGGAGCACCTCTTTTAACACCATAATGCCTAATCAATTCTTGACACGAGAAAGATGTTATCGGACATAACTTTACCATCAACAAAGCCAGATTGTGCCTCATCAATAATATCGGAAGACAAGCAGAAAGCCTAGAAGCGAGAATCTTAGAGATCACCTTGTAAGTGACATTACAAACAAGAAATAGGCTGTAGTCACCAACAGAGGAGGCATGAGAGGATTTGGGAATCGAGCAATGATGACAAAGATGATTAATCTGTTTAAGAATAGCATCATTCTCAAAAAACTCCAAAATCGCAGCAGATAAAAGAATCCCCAACAATATTCCAGGATTTTTGAAAAAGCCAATGAATATCCATCAGTCCAGAGATTTGTCATCAGAGAAAGAAAACAAAGCCTCCTTAACATCAACAGCAGAACCTCTCTCTCAAGAATAAGTCAAGACCAAAGAAGAGATTTTAGGGCCAGCATTGACCACATCAACTTCAATAGGGACAGAAGAGCCTTCAGTGCCTAATAATTCTGTAAAATAATCAATGAAAGTGTCTCCCACCTGATCCAAAGAAGTAGTGTAGGTACCATCAGAAAGTTGGACAGAAGAAATATGCCTCCTGGCATTATTCTTTTTCACCAAAGAGTGGAAGAATTTTGTTCCCCTATCACTAAATTTCATGTACACCCCTTTAGCTTTCTGTGCATAAAAAGAGGCCTCAGCAGCTTCCAAAGTGTGACAAATCTTTTTCTGATCAAGAATTTGAGTAGCTAACAGGTCAGTTGGGCTCAAATTATACTCAGTCTGGAGATTGCCAAGTTCCTTGAGAGCATTACCAGTTTTGACAGAAATATGAGCAAAATGCAGTTGATTTAAGCTCTTGAGGGGAAACTTAAGCCTTTTCAATCTTTTACAAAGTTTGGAACATAGCGATTTCAGATCTGATCTTGTTCCCAACTATGCATCGAAATTTGATGTAACTTTCATGTCACAGCCCACATATTGAAGAACTTAAAGGTTTTTCCTTATGACAGAATCTTCAAAAATAACTCTGCAAGGTGAATGATCAGAGTGAAGACCTGGAGGATCAAAAAAAGCAAGAGAGTTCTGATTCCAGTCATACCAATCAGCATTGATCATGACCCTATCAATTCTAGAAAAAACACCACCAGAATTCCAAGTAAAATACTCCCCAGAGGAGTTCATGTCAGTAAGATTAGCATCAAGACAACAATCAATACCATCCTGCTCACTGTGTCTTTGCTCGTTCTTCTTCACACGAGCACTTTCTATGAACCAATCAATCAACTTGTTTCTTATCTTTAACACACACACACACACACACACACATATATATATATATATATATATATATATATATATATATATATATATATATATATATATATATATATATATATTTTTTCCTTGCTTCATGTACCCGGTACATCACTTTACACCTTTTTTCTGAATTCGACCGACTGCTAGTTGCTACCTAATATATAGTCATAACATAGACCATTGGTAGCCATCCACCCTCCCGGTTGGTCCATCAATTAACCAAAGTTGCACTTTACTCCTTCATTTTCTGTACAAAACAATATGTGCGTGGACATATATATATATATAATGCAAATCCAATGTACTTCTTGTTTCTAAGAGATGCTCATGATCCCTTCGACATATACATATTATATATCCTGGTGATTTTTTTCCCCTACACGAATCACATTATTTCTTGATCGCTGAAAAATATAAAGAAACGCCATCAACGATCATACTACAATTTAGAGATAAACCCTAATTTCTCCTACAATGGCCGACTCATATGAAAATTAAAAGGGAAGAATTACCTCACGAATATGAGAAAAAATTACGGTACGTTCTTCTCGTTTCGTTGATCGTGGTGACTTCCTTCCGAACACGACAAAGGATGAATTTGTTATGATTTTTTTTCCCATTCCTCCAGTATTTCTGATGAAACGGCTGATAAACATGGAAGGAGAAGATCCGCAAGTGTTGGAGAAAATTTGGGGGAAGTTATACCTAGAGTTGATGATGTGGATAGGTTACAGGATTTAAAGAGAAATTTCCTTATTTCCTTATTAATTCAGCTTGAGCCTTGACCCAGCATTTATCGAAATTTTTTTTGAAAACTTTGAATTTAATAAATAAATAAATAGGAAAGCAACCGAATGCTTAACAAATGGCATTTATGTTTTTTTATTTTTATTTTAAGAACATGTATACAGAATACTATATCAAAAAAAATTCCGCATTAGTTATTTATTGTAAAAATATGGGTACATTATTTATAAATGACACTAAGGAAAGTATATATTAATTTGATTGAGAGTTCCGTATTTTATACTATGTATAAGATATATGGATATATGTATGTGTGTGTATATATATATATATATATATATATATATATATATATATATATATATATATATATATGATTTATGTGTGTGTATGTATGTTTTGTTTGAATTTTGATGAAATATCTTGACATGTTACATATCTTGACAAAAATATTTTTGACATATATACAAAGTGTCGTAAGAGTGACGTATTCTATGTGACATAACATTAAACCGCCACAAAGAATGCCACAAATTTGTGACATAAAAAATGAGTGCCGGTTAAATGTCGGTAATTCGCGTCATAAAATAATATGTCGAAAAAACGCCAAAATTTCATGGCAATTAGTAACTTACGCCGGCAAATTTACAACATTTATCAAATTGCCGCAAAGAAAGTGTCGCCAAAGGCCTATTATGCTGTAATTGCTATTAATTTAATAACCTCTAAGAAAATAAGACTTAAGAATGTATATACTTACCAAAAGAGTCCAAAACAACACCAAGTGAATTTCTTTATTTTTGCTGCTAAGGTACGCATCTTCTGAGAATTGAAAGGATATTTCCTGTTTGTGAATATTGGAGGAACAAAATGAGTATGAATATTGGAGGATGAACTATGAGGAGAATTGTAAACTTTTTAAAAGTTGAAAATGACCATTTACTTCATTGTTACTTCTACCCTTCTCAAAACGTGTGGAACACATTTGGCATTAATGGAGTTTTAAAAGGCATATCAATAAATAATAACTCCCACACTAATTACCCAAGAAAAACTTAATTCTCTTATTATTATTATTATTATTATTATTATTATTATTATTATTATTATTATTATTATTATTATTATTATTGATTTGACTAGTTACCAAAATACCCTAAAAAAAAATACGGGTCATTACATTCACCCAACCTTACAAAAGTTTCGTCCTCGAAACTTGTCATTCCAATCATAGATTCTCGTTTAATTCCGATCTCCACTATTTTCACAATACTATCCATATTTTATCATCTATAGTCTTTTCAAAACTCAAAATTTATAGATCTTATATTCTACAAGCCCAAAATGTTAGAAGTAGTTTGTTAATCAAGTGCAAAATGTGAAATCTGAAGTCTGATAATAATAAGTAACTGAAATCTGAAAATAATTAGATTGTTTGATAACTATATTAATCTGAAAGCTTAAAATGTTTAACTATTTGATTTAGCTCTTAAAACCATTTTATATATTAGAAATTAAAACATACAATACATACAAAGCATACATATACTTTTATACGAATTACTACAAAATTATGTATATTTATTTTTATAATAGTAATGTGTACTAATTAATATACTACTTCGTACTACATTTTGCTGGATATCTTATCTTTTGATACAATCTCATAATTCTGTTACAAAAAAAATTAGTAACATCCAAGATATTTAATTAGTTAAAGCAAAAAGTTTATTAATAAATACATTAGAAGTACAAAATTATTACTTTACCAAAAAAATATTGTATGGTAACGCTAAAGTAAATAAAACAACAAAAATATTACATTGCAAAAAAAAAAAAAAAAAAGAAAAGATTTAAGAAAAATTGGAGTGCGGTCCATTTATGCTCCACGTTCTCACCAAAAATAGAGGAAGAGAAGCGATTGTAACTTTTCAACGTTAAGCACATAGGAGACCGCTGAAAATCTGAAGAGTAAAATTAAGACACACTGAATTAATTAAGTGATGCTTTAAATCATTATCAAACACCACTAAACTTAACCAGCACTTATATTTTTTAGAATAAGTACTTATTTGGTTTAACAAACAGGCCTTTATTTTCTTTTTCCCCTTCTCAAACATACAAAACCAAGCCTTAATCCCCATGTACGTATATTATCCACAACATTGACTAAACTATACATGTTATTTCAATTCTTAACTGATCATCAACTTATACAATTACTCAAACCTTATTAATTACTATGAAATCTCTCTTAAACCCACACACTCTTCAATCGAAGAAAAATATTGGCATTAAAAGAGTACTCATTATAAGTCCTATCTATTTTATAAGGAATATATATATATACTTCATCAAACTTAATCTCTAAAACTCTTACACTTTATAAGGAATATCAATCAGATTTTGGTAATCTACTGCCACCCGCAAGTTGTTCTTTGGAAAATATGATAAACCATTCAAAACTTTAAAATGCCTTCCCTTGAAATTAATCCATTTATAACTGCGCAAAAGTTACCATTCATAAAATCTTTCAAAACTTCTTAACAGAATCAATTTATAACCTTGGTTATAACATTCATATTTTATTATGCAATACTTAAATAAAAAAATAAAAAATAAAAACATCTTGATAATATATCAACATGATTATTTTCCTAAAAATGTTCAAAATGAGTGTGATATTAAACTTGGAACTTCGTAAAATCAATTCAATATCAAACTAACTTTAATTAGAAAAACACATTCCAAACTAAATTATTTATTTCTAGCACTACACTTTTTTTTTCCTTAATACAAAACCACCATATTGAAAAGAATCCACTACTCAACTGGTAATTTTTTTCTTTAATACAATAAATATTTTGCAAACCAGAATGGAATCAGTAACCAAGGTACAAAGAACCATTATTCATTTAAAATACTGATTTGAAAATTGCTTATTGAGTACACTTATTTCGCAAGGCAAACCAAATTTTGTTTTTCTTTTTTTTTTAAACATAAAATTTTGAACACTAAGAGAATAACCCGTTTTCAAATAAAATTCTATTTTGGTCTATTATTCTCCTTTTAGACGTTTAATGCATTCTTATATCTATCTGGGAATAATTTTCGTATAAGAAAGGATCACACAAACTTGTCTACAATGCTATCGTTGCGCTACACTGATTCTAGTGGTACAAGTACTGCTTACTAATTTTCTTAACATGAAGGTGATGATCCATACCACAAGCACAATCTTCATTCACAGCTTAATTATCAACTATGATTTACTTCCTTCATCGAGTATCCTATGAACACATCCCCACTAGCCAGAATAATAATCGTGCGAAAATAGGTACCCTATAAAAAATACATGCTATAAAATATTAATTTGTGGCAGAAAAATAAAATAAAATAAACTGTTAATAATATTTATCAAAACTTTTACTTTCAAAAATCACATAGATATACATCTATCAAACATTATGAATTTTTATAGTTCCAGCTGTAAATAGTTTACCATTAACGCTTTTCAATGAAAACACTTGTATTGTTAAAAAAAATAAAAACGCAACACTTCACATACTTGTGATATTCGACGGCAAAACTTAACATATTAAAATTTTATATAAATGTAGTAAAAATATAGGGTCCGCGTCTATTTGTGA
The DNA here is from genome assembly GCA_026214975.1 of Gentiana macrophylla. Classification (NCBI taxonomy): domain Eukaryota; kingdom Viridiplantae; phylum Streptophyta; class Magnoliopsida; order Gentianales; family Gentianaceae; genus Gentiana; species Gentiana macrophylla. Next base: position 74,346 of record JAOBSW010000117.1, on the reverse strand, counting down.
TACTAAAAGTAAATTAAAGTTTGTAAAAAAAATCAAATGTGTTTTCTGTTACAATTGGAAAGATAAATGGTTGTATATATGATACCACAATTGTATAAAAAAAAAGGTTATGGTCCCATTAACACCATCAGAAAAATAAAATATATTTTCGGGGATCAAATAGGAATACATAAAGCTTAATTTTGACTTTTTTCATGCTAAACTTTACAATTATAATTGGATTAAAATACAAAATATTACTTTTTTATTTTATTTTAAACTTACCTTAATTACAAAATATATCTCAAACCTTTGTAAACACCTCTAGAAAATATATGAAAAGGTACGTACAAGACACACATTTTTAACCCTAACAAAAACAATTTACAAAATATGAATCTAGAATTGCACAAGACTCCAACTACTGTACATATAAATTCAGGTGATAAAATTAGACGTGTTATGTCTTTGATCATAACACATTTTCTATTTGTTGCTGCCTTAAGTAATATTTTATACTTATGAGATCGTACCCTAACATAAAAGATTTCCATCCTAGGAATTTATCTTAAAGTATAAACTAAATCCTCTATTCCCAAGAGATAACTAAAATTCAAATCTTAATATCTATAATTTACACCTACACCGCCCAAGTTATTCAACCATGGGCTCGATATCACATATGTAAAAATCCGAAAATCCCGTATTTTCGAAATACGGACTGTTCGGCCATGCTTCGAGATGATGTCTCAAACACGAAACCTTTTCTACTAAAACATTACCTTAAAATTAAAATGTGGAAGCTAAACAACATAACTCGGGTCTAAAAAACATCATTTACTAATTCCCAATAATCCAATTATTACATCATTGATTGATAACACCCAAATCATAATAATTACAAGATTCTAATCACAAGTACTACAACATACATTTCATTATAAAATCATCAAATATACTACCTTAAAAAAACGGCAAACAAACTAATCACTCTCACAGATACTTAGCTACACATCCAATACCATCCTCATTTATCGGACCGTGTGCTTTATCTGAAAAACATAATAACGTAAAGGGGTGAGCACAATTGCTCCGTAAGGAAAAATGCATCAAAAGGGAACTAGGGCAGTCACTGGACATACATGCCATAGATCAATTTTGGGTTAGAAATGGTATGATGCGAGATAAAATGATAAATCAGTAAATAAAATAGATAAATTAAATATTGTCTACTAAAAATGAAATGCTACAGATAATAAAAAATGTTGAATAAGTAATATTCTCATTCTTATTCTTCTCTTGCATGTAATAGCCTACTAAGAGATGCACATAACTTAACTGACATGTAACGGTTCATAAGTATTACGTCTCATTACTATAGCCCATGAGAAGCGAAACTAAAATATGTAGCAGACCGGATGTTCACTATTATCGCCCGTGAACGGGGAAATTGACCGGCTCCGGCCTTTTCTCACAATTATAGCCCGTGAGCGGGGAAATTAGTGCCGGGGACCCTCGAGGATTCACTGCTCTGTCTAATTACATACTTTACTATGAACCGTCACATTTCTTATTTTATGAACCTGCTAATTCGATATTCTTGAAAATTTGAAGTACTTAAAAATATTATGGGTATGCGTACAACCAACATATCAAATCTCAAGTCAAACCATATAGTGAATCAAGTTGAAACTAACGTAGTGAAATGTTTAATAAAAGGCTTATTTATAAAATTAAAATCTCAATATAAGTTGTGGGAACAAATCGTTAATGTAAAGAATTTTAATATTGTTGAGAAACCTTTCAATTAGACATGAGAGAAAAATGTAAATCCAGATAATTTACTAAACTACTATTGTTGAATGTTTCTAAATCCAAATACTAAAACAAATCTATCATATTTTTGATAGATTAATGCTATTTCTGAAAACATGGCCCAGTAGAGACAAAACAAGTAAACTTATAGTTGCGTTGAAATTACACAAACAATGAAATTGTGACATATTTAAAATATGAATAAAAATGTGTCTTTTGATACATCATTCCTTACCTCCGAAACTCGAGATTCAACAATTACAACCTTTATAATTGTTAGGGTATCACACCTCCTACAAAACATGAATTTTCTATGATTACTATAATTGCTATTAATTTAATAACCTCTAAGAAAATAAGACTTAAGAATGTATATACTTACCAAAAGAGTCCAAAACAACACCAAGTGAATTTCTTTATTTTTTTGCTGCTAAGGTACGCATCTTCTGAGAATTGAAAAGATGTTTCATGTTTGTGAATATTGGAGAAACAAAATGAGTATGAATATTGGAGGATGAACTATGAGGAGAATTGTAAACTTTTTAAAGTTGATAATGACCATTTACTTCATTGTGACTTCTACCCTTCTCAAAACTTGTGGAACTCATTTGACATTAATGGAGTTTTAAAAGGCATATCAATAAATAATAACTCCCACACTAATTACCCAAGAAAACTTAATTCTCTTATTATTATTATTATTATTATTATTATTATTATTATTATTATTGATTTGACTAGTTACCAAAATACCCTCATAAAAATATGGGTCATTACAATATTAGATTATATTTTTGGATGGTACTAGTTTAATTAGTACTATATGTTGGAGCAGGTCAACGAAAAATATTAATCTTGTTTGTTTTCTTTCAAGAAAATAAAAAAGAGATAATTTAATAAATATATAAGGTATATTTGTTTGGTATTATTGTGTTGTGTTATTTATTGTTCAAAAAATATAAATTATGATTTAGTAAACAATGAATTTTGTAGCTAATGTTATTTTGATGTTTAGCTTGAATTGTAGTATTGTTAACAAGTTTAAATAAAATTAAATGAAAACGAACAAGCCTTGATTGAGTTTCTGATGCGTTTGGTTCCAGCACCGGACGTACTCTTAAAGGGAGTTGAAAAGCACGGACCGTCGGAAGGGCATGAAAGGGCTTGTGCTTTGATGAACTAGAGTTCATCAATGTCTGTGTAATTGCTAGGCCTTGTCCGTGTCTAGAGGTCTAGGAAAGAGAGTTGAGTTTGTGAGGGAGCTTACTTGAAAACACTTACGTGGCTAGTTAATAACCATTAATAATTACATACTTGACTAGTAAAACACTAAACATCATGTCATTCATGGATAGGCACAAGTTTATATCGCAATGTGTAGGCTTTCGGATAAAGCGAGTAAACTCTTTGCCTTTCTAGAGGCACCAGGAGTAGAGGTACTCGTGAATGGATAACTTTGCTGGCCATTAGAGGGCACCAGGAGTAGAGGGACTTCACCGAACGCGTATACTATCAGGACTAACCCATGGCTATTGGTGTAATCCACCAATAGGTTGCACCCAGATGTCTCGTGGTGGGCAGCACCATGCGTAGTGCCCTTGAGTGCGGATGTAACAAAGATAAGCTAAGTTAGAAACAGTTAGTCACGACTTGTTGATGGACATGAAGTGAACCCTAGATTGAGTCGGTATCAGAAAGATAATTTATTTAATCATGAAACTTGTTTATAAACCCTAGTTAATTTGTAGCTTCTACTTCTTGCTGAGTACTTTCTACTTACCTCAAATGCATTGTTTTTCTATGTGTTTGGGGGAGAGAAGATGAACAGGTAGATCCGGAGTTCGAGGCAGACTTTGATGACGATGTTTGAGGACGCTGGATTTGAAGCGTTTATTTGTTATGTTTTATCTTTTATATACATTAGATAAGTTGTTCTTTGTGAAACATTGTATTTCTCTTTTAGTGTTCTTTTGAAGGTTTCGTACGTTTGGTTTCTTCAATGTAATAAGTTACATTTCTACCCTTTAGTTATTCTTTCTATTCTTGGTTGTATGGATAATTTTACCCGAGTCTTTTGCTTCCGTTTGCTTTATTTGATACGACGTAGTAGAGGCTTACGTGTAATATTAGATTTATTTAATATTATGCGTGCCGAACGCTTCTATTCCGGATAAGGACTCGGTATCCGGAAACGCAGGCGTTACATTTTCTGGAGAAGACTTCTTCACGAGAGTTGTAGATCAAGAAACGATCTTTACAATGCACTTTGAATCAAATCAATCGGAGCTCTACAACTCTCGTTATAATCATTTTACCAAGCTGCTGTGAAGAAATTGTGGTGGCGCGCGCCACAACATCAAAAGTGGCGCAAGACACAACATAAAGTGGTGTAAGCCACTACAATAAAGCTTGTCACATGCGCATTAAATACAGAAGTCATATCCCAACCACTTTGATACATTAGTGGCGTACACTACAACAAAAGTGGCGCAAGCCACTAAATTAAAAGGGCAAAAATTAGCAATATTACTATTGCTTATTAGAGAAGAAAAAGGGATTTAACAGATAGTTTTTGAAGAAGACTGAGGCACCTCCACCTCAAGGCTCTCCCATAGCAGAAATTACTCCCATTTAGCATTTAATTACAAGTTTAACTCTTAAGAATCCTTAGTTAAGCCTTTGGAATGTTTTATTGGAGCAAGGTGAACAATTTTTGTGTACCAAACTCCATTGAAGCCTTTGGATGGTGATGAAGGTTGCCCCTTGCAAGTTTATCACTTGTGATTGGTAATTTCTTAGTTTTTATCTTGAATTAATTGTTCTCATTATTATGAATATTAGCATTGACAAGTTGTTATTCATAGTGATGTGTGGCTAGTTCAAACTAGCCAAGATGATGTTGTAGAATTATTTTAATCTCTTATGTTGATTGTGAATGATTGTTGATGTTGTTTAGTTTCAATTGTTGTGAGTCTTTTCCTATTTGCAATGAATTTCTTGTTGGTTTTGGATTGATCACCTAGCACTAGCACACACACACTTAGTTGAGACCGAAAGGAGATATTAGGTGTGGCAGAAGGAATAGGAGAACCGGAAGGTAAAATCGACCTTAATTGGAATTAGATTTCTTATCCGGGGGTTGTTGACATTATCATTGCATTCAAGTGCTTATCATACAAATTCATTAGGTTTAGGGCACCTAGGCCAAGGAGGAGGTATAGAGTAGTTTCATACACTCGTATGAGGGGGGACTACTTGCTTAGGAATGCACCGTTTCACACTTTTGAACACCAATGGTAGGATGGATGGAAATCATTCTCATGAGGCTACGAGAGATTAGCTCAATCTACACATTGTCTTGGTTAGGTTTTTTTTTTTTTTTAATTTTTTTTTTATCATTTTATCAACTTTTGTAGTTAATCATTAGTTTCTTAAACAAACTTGCGATTCGGATCAAAATAATAATAACTAATTGGTGTTTGACCTCACAACCACAGTGATATACGACCTTGACTCACCGTCTTAGACTATAATTGACCCGGTACACTTTGCCGGTGAGATTGGAACCCTAGAAAGGTTGCATCAAGCTTTTTAGTATTGTTGCCGGGATGTGTAACATTGATACTTGTATTAGTTCAAAATTCTTGAGAATGAATCAAAAATTTTCTAACCAAATTTCTATTTTGTTTCTTTGGTGCTTACCTCTTTGGTAAGTTACAAAGTGTTATTTGATTGTGTTCTTGTTGTTTCTCTCTTGTAGTGGATAAACCATTCTCATCGAGGAAAGGCACCCGACACTCCTATTGTTCCGGATATCAACACGTATCTTAGGGATTTGGTTTTTAGAGAAGAAAGGCTGGCCAAGCTCGCCGTGAATTGGATCTTGATGAAGAATCTTCACAAGCATCATCTTATCAAGAAAAGAAATGGATGAGAATCTATTGAATGTGCAAGACGGGCAAGAACATGAGAATGCCCAAGTTGAACAAAACCCAATCCCTCAAAATCCAAATCCTAATCCACACAACAACAATCCACCACCACCAAATAGACCACTTCCACCACTCAACAACCAAAACCTCAACAACTCCCCATTTCCTTTCGAACCATATCCTCAAAGTCCACCACCTCCACTTGAACCACCTTCACCACCTCAAGAACCATATCCATATGTTCCATCCTCAAATCCACCCTACCAATATAGTCCTCTTTGTGAGCAAGCCACTCAAAGAAAAAATCAAGTTCATAATCCTATTCGGCTACCTCACATTGATGCTAAAAACTTTTCAATCAAGTCACATATGTTTGGTCTTGTGGAGAGTAGAGCTCAATTCCATGGAGAGGCCCATGATGACCCACACTCACATCTTTATAACCTTGATGAAATACGCAATTCGGGATTCCAAAATAGTGCTTGTCAAGAATTTACCCGTCTTGCATTATTTCCTTTTTCATTGAAAGGTCAAGCAAAGGAATGGCTTATGTCACTTCCCCACCATCACTTGCAATCATGGGATGATATACAAACCTAGTTTTGAAGCAATACTTTCCACCGGTAGATATTTGGAGTTAAAGGTAATAGTTGCTAATTTCAAGCAAGATTTAATTGAATCTTTGAACAATGCTTGGGACCGTTTTAAGAAACTTTTGAGGCGTGTCCAAATCATGAATATACTTTGGAAATGCAAGTGCAATTATTTTGTAGAGGCTTGCATAAATTGTCAAGAAAAAAATGATTCGGCATGCCATGGATCACTTATGATGAGCACGGCCCAAGATGTTTATAAGGCTATTGAAAGAGTGACAAGAAATGAGAAATTATGGGATCCCGGTCCAAGTGAAACAGAAGTTGCCATTGAGGATTAGAAGATTACGAATGAAGAAGAAATTTTGAGAGAAATAGCGGTGATAAATAAGAGGATGGATGAATTACAAGCGGGGAAGAGAGAGTTGAAGCGTAAAAAATGTGATGATGTGACATTTGGTGTTTTTCATATCGAAGAATTATCAAACTCCGATGTATCTACACAAGAAGAAATGAGTTTATTGAGACAACGTCGGGATTTGAACAACACTCATACCAATGTTTTTGAACCACATCCTTTTTACCAACAAGTTCCTACTCAACAAGCCCATGTTCAACAAAGTTCTCAATCAACGGAGGATGTCTCTCATATGAAAATTTTGATGGAAAACTTGATGGGAGTTGTGTCTACTCAAGCCGCCAATATGCAAACAATGATGACTTCTATTGGTATGATGTCTCAAGAGGTTGGTACTATGAAAACATCTATGAGTGGGCATGAAATGAGAATGAGAACGACGGAGGCATCAATAAGAGTTATTGAAGACCATTTGACTAGGGAAGGTGAGAGAAATTGTAGTAGACCCCCGGGAGGATTACCAAGCAACACCAGAGAAACCCGAGGGAAGTCAATGCTATTATTACTCAAAGTGGAAGGTTATATGGGCATAATGAAGGAAACAATGATGTTGAAGAAGATTTGAATGATGAGAAAGAAAAAGAATTAGGTGCAGAAGAGGAAGAGATCATTGATTGTTTCTTGAAAAATGATGGCTATGTTGAAGTAGAGAAAGAAGAAGAATGCGTGAAAGTCCCGAGAATATTGAAAAATCCAAGATTGAGTGATTTGAGGACTTTATTCAATGAACATGTTGGAGAAAAGCTGTTGATGATGACCCGCACACGCGGAAGTGTTAAAAAAATTCTAGGCGTCTGTCAAGGAAAGAAAAGAAAAATGACATCAATTGGTGACCATCCAATGCACAAAATTTCAATGAAGCTTCTCCATCTCAACCAAACGATAAGGGTAAGTGAGGTATACATTCTAACCCTACTTTAATTGATCTTGAATCACTTCCCTATCCCCCTCGAGAGGAAATTGAAAAGAAGAAATTGGATAAAAAAGTATGCACGTTTTCTAGACACTTTTCGGCACTTGACCATTAATATCCCTTTCATCGAAGCACTCAAAAATATGCCGGCGTATGGTAAGTTTCTTAAGGACATACTCTCCAAAAAGAATCGGTTGGAAGAGTATGAGATGGTGTGTCTAAGTGAGGAGTGTTCTGCCGTGCTTTAACACAAGCTCCCTCTTAAGCTTAAGGACCCCGGGAGATTTACACTCCCATGTGATATTGGGGGACTTTTCTTTGAGAAGGCGCTATGTGATCTCGGTGCGAGAATAAACCTCATGTCCTACAATGATTTCATGAAACTTAGCATAGGCAAGATTAAGTGTACGGAGATGACTCTCCAACTTGCGGATAGGTCCATTAAACGTCCAAAGGGAGTCATTGAGGATGTACTAGTGAAGGTCGATAAGTTTTACTTCCCCATCGATTTTGTTGTTATGGATATGGAGGAAGGGTACACTACTCCTCTTATCCTCGGTAGACCATTTTTAGCAACGGTGGGAGCGGTGATCGATGTTCGTAAGGGAGAGCTTAGTTTGGGAGTAAATGATGAGCGCGCTGTCTTCAACATTTACACATCTTTGAAATATCCACGCACTATACTAGAATCTTGTTCTTTTGTGGACACTTCATGTCCCCTTGTTGTGGATCGTACTAACTCGCAGGTAAATGAAGAAAATGACTCTAGCAATAATGTGAAGGCTCGCAAACCAAAAGCTCAAAAACCAATGGAAAATGTCAAGAATCATTAGGATTGGTGGAATTCGTCTAACCTATGTTGGAGACCGGTATTGATAAAAAAGACGGATGCAGTGCGCGAGGATGACCCACCACCGGTGCATTAAATACCTATGTAAGGCAAAGTCAAGCTATAGACTATAAATTTAGCAACAATGGGTACTATCTTTCTTTTTACTTCTTAAGCATTATCTTTTGGTTGGCTTTTGTTCTTATTGCTACATGCTTATGTGAGTAATTGTTAGTGGTATCCATGAACGATAATCTGTATAATTTCCATCACTTCTACCGTATAATCTCGTCGAGCAAACGATGTTAAACAAAAGCGCTACCGGGAGGCAGCCCAAAAAAGTTTGGAATATTATTTTTGTTTTTTTTATTGTGAGGCCCGGTGTGGCCAATTATCTTTTTGTCTCTACATTTTGGGTGATACTTTGCTAGTATTTGGGATTGCTTGCTCATTTCATTGGTTGTCTTTCATGTTCATGCCCACCCACCCACCCTTTTATAGCATCTCGGTACTTGTTTTGACTAGTTTTGATTCCTTTTCTTTCCCTAACTACTTCCATTACCACTCACTTTCCATTGAGTACAATGCAAGTTAAGTAAGTGGGGAGTGGGAACATAGTTAGTCCAACAAAAGGTAATGTCATAAATGTTTGAGAAAAACTTAGTTTTGTGAATTTTGAACAATTTAAAGTTGAACAAACTATCTTCTATCATGATTTATGGTTTTTCAATTGATAGAGTGAGTACCTCAACAAAGTGAGAAACTTTGGTGACATGTAAATGCATTTGAACCGTGAATCTTTGTTTGTAGTGTGAATTCTTTGAGTACATATATTCCGATCTTTTGTTAACATGTAAACTTTTATGTAATCATGCATGCATACTTTCATAGAAACTAGAACTTAGGCTTGATATCCTTTCGAGGCGAAATAGAAAGGTGTTTGGAGTCGGAGTTAGGGATGACGGTTCTGGCATTTCTTTGACTCAACCATAGCCAAATGGCCTTCCCGAACGTATTTTCCACTTGTCCCCATCTCAGCCTTTGTAGAGTGGTGAGACCCCACTCGAAACTAGACATTCATGATTAACCTCATTATATCCGACCCTTAGCCTAATTTTGGTCTACATTCCCTTGGCATCCCACAAGTTTAGCAAGTTTCTATGGATTGTGTGGTGATGACTTTGGGAGTTGAGAGTTGGATGACATTATTGGCACAAAAGTTGAGATGATATCTTATCAAGTTCGGAGTCCATTGGTGTATATATGTTTCTTTGAAGTTCAAAAAATCAAAAAAAAAAAAATCAAAAATTCCGTCAGAGTTCATAAACAAATCAAATGAAGTTCAACAAAGTTGTAAATAAAGATGCAATAAATGGTGAGTTTTGGAAGGCAATTTTGAAGGACAAGTTCAACAAGTCCAAGTAATGTAAGTTTGGGTGATAAATCAATTGTAGTGGTACTTTATCTCTTATGTTTATTGTTGAGGAGACGTCTTTGGCAATTATGTGAGAGAGTTGGAGTTGCCAATTCAAAATCATTGGAATTGAAGGTGTATATTTGCTATCTTGCATGTGTTCTTTTTGATATATCCTTTTATCCCTTCGATTAGCCAATACCCGAGCCTAACGTTACAAGCTTGCAAGTCCTACCCGATCTAACGTCTTGACTCCGGATGCCTCGATTAGTGGAGATTGGTATCATTCTTAAGCCAATGGTTTGCACCTAATTAGTCTTGCATGCATGATTTCATATTTGATTGCTTGGTAAAAAATTTGAGGAGTATTCACACACACACTCCACTACTTTCTTAGATTCCGGTTAACATGTGATTATATGTACAATTGGTTGCATCATCTAGTTGAGCTCATACTTCTTGATGTTGTATGATCCTATTTCTTGACTTGAGTTGTTTTATCGCTTTATTTGCTCGAGGACGAGCAAAAGCTAAGTTGGGAGTGGTTGATGTAAGTCAACTAGATGATACATTTTACGATGTTTTATCCCCATTTCTCATTCATTTATTGATGTTTTCATATCAATTCAAGTCATTATTTTCTTAGTTTTATCCATATGTGTAGATAGTAATTATTATATAAAATATCATATTTTGATAGGTTTTGTACCGGTTATAGTAACCAGAGCGTCGTGTCGGGTTTACGTTTGGTATTTTGGTGTTGTATTGCAGGATTATAGGTTGACCAATTCCCCGATGGACAACACGTGTTGAGTCTAAACACGTATTTTGAGGGCTAGAAGAGTGTGCCAGAAACTTACGAGTCCAAACGGATCAATTTTCATTTATGTTTGTACCATAGCATACATTAAACAGACATTTTACCCAACTTAGAAGCATTTTCTGGAGAAGACTTATTCACGAGAGTTTTAGATCAAGAAACGAGCTTTACAACGCACTTTGAATCACATCAATTGGAGATATACAACTCTAGTTATCATCATTTTACCGAGCTCTTGAGAAGAAATTATGGTGGCGCGCGCGCCACAACATAAAGTGGCGCAAGCCACAACATCAAAAGTGGCACAAGCCACAACATAAAGTGGTGTAAGCCACTACAATAAAGCTTGTCACATGCACATTAAATGCAGAAGTCATATCCCAACCACTTTGATACATTAGTGGCGCACACCACAACAAAAGTGGCGCAAGCCACTATATTAAAAGGGCAAAAATTAGCAATATTACTATTGCTTATCAGAGAAGAAAAAGGGAGTTCGACAGATAATTTTTAGAAGAAGACTGGAGGCACCTCCACCTCAAGGCTCTCCCATAGCCAAAATTACTCCCATTTAGCATTTAATTACAAGTGTAACTCTTAAGAATCCTTAGTTAAGCCTTTGGAATGTTTTATTGGAGCAAGGTGAACAATTTTTGTGTACCAAACTCTATTGAAGCCTTTGGAAGGTGATGAAGGTCGCCCCTTGCAAGTTTATCACTTGTGATTGGTAATTTCATAGTTTTTATCTTGAATTTATTGTTCTCAATATTATGAATATTAGCATTGACAAGTTGTTATTCATAGTGATGTGTAGCTAGTTCAAACTAGCCAAGATGATGTTGTAGAATTATTTTAATCTCTTATGTTGATTGTGAGTGATTGTTGATGTTGTTTAGTTTCAATTTTTGTGAGTCTTTTCCTATTTGCAATGAATTGCTTGTTGGTGTTGGATTGATCACCTAGCACTAGCACACACACACTTAGTTGAGACCGAAAGGAGATATTAGGTGTGGGAGATGGAATAGGTGAACCGGAAGGTAAAATCGACCTTAATTGGAATTCAATTTCTTATACGGGGGTTGTTGACATTATCATTGAATTCAAGTGCTTATCATACCAATTCATTAGGTTTAGGGCACCTAGGCCAATGAGGAGGTATAAAGTAGTTTCATACACTCGTATGAGGGGGGGGGGACTACTTGCTTTGGAAGGCACCGTTTCACACTTTTGAACACCAATGGTAGGATGGATGGAAATCATTCTCATGAGGCTACGAGATATTAGCTCAATCTACACATTGTCTTGGTTAGGTTTCTTTTATCATTTTATCAACTTTTGTAGTTAATCATTAGTTTCTTAAACAAACTTGCGATTCGGATCAAAATAATAATAACTAATTGGTGTTTGACCTCACATCCCTATGGGATACGACCTTGACTCACTGTACTAGACTACAATTGACCCGGTACATTGCCGGTGAGATTGGAACCCTAAAAAGGTTGCATCAACAGTTTCCGGTGAATATCTCGACCGCTCGTTTCATCTTTCTTCATCTCCTTCGCGTTTTCCCCTGATTACCAGGTAAACCGTCCTCTATCTTTGGTTTCTTATGTTTTTGTAGATAATTCCATGTCTTTTCCATTTTCGATGGTAGTGTATGCTCTGTGTTCTCGCCGGATTTAGGTTTTTGGCTATTCCGGTTGCTTGTTTGAGTTTTCTAGAATTCCACATCCTTTATCATTGCCCTTGAATCTTTCCCATACGCTACTGCGTGGCTTCGAGTATTTTCTTTCAATGCCTTTGCCCAAATTTCTGGGGTTTTGCATGTCTAGATGTGAGACAAAAGACGGGGCGTCAGGATGACAACGATTCATCTTGGCCTGACTTTAACCGTCCTTGGTGATGCTTATCCGCCTCGTCCTTTTGTTTTGTAGGATGTCCGGTAGCGATAGGTCGGGAAGTGATGACGACGATGATGTTCGTGGCTATGCCTCTGGGGAGGCTGAGGAGATGAGTACTAGCTCCGGTCAGGGCGACGGGGGTGAGATTACCGAAGATGATATGGTGTTGGCTGAGTTGGCTCCGTCTCAATCCCTTCATCGGAAAGCTGTTGCTTTCAAAATGCTCAGGGGCCAGTCTGTCCTTTCAACTGTGGTCCCCGTAGAGCCAAAAGGGAAATTTGGGAAAGAATCCGCCAGGGCCAAAGGTTCTTCCTCCATCGCCGCGGCACCCAAGCCTAAGAAATCCAAACAGAAAAAGAGATTCGGCGACGATGGAGACGAGTCCAAAGATAGTACCAAGACTCCGAAGCCGCAAAACTCAGAGGCGGCCAGGGAAGTTGAAGCCATTGATGCCCTTGATAAGCAAATAGAGTGTGACTGGGCCGTGATCCGGCCTCGCATTGGGGATCCCAAACTTTTCTCCGAGTTCAATATATCTTCTAGGTATCTTTTCTCTGGCTTCAAGGAGGTAGCTAACCGAGCTGGTCGGAGATTGCAGAAGGACGGTTTGGTCTTGTTTCATGACCATTTTATTGCAGGCCTTAGGATGCCCTTTGAGCCATTCTTCGTTGACGTGATGTGTATTTTAGCAGCTCTCCCTTGTGATTTTACCACTGGGGCCGTCAGGGTTGATATGGTATTTGTCATACTTTGTCGGATCTTGGGTTCTGAACCTTCACTTAAGTTTTTCTTGAGGTTTTATACCTTCAGCAAGGCAACCACGAACAAAGCGGACTCAAGCAATTTCCTTTCGACTAGAGCGAAAAAATGCAGGTTGTTCTACTGGACCTCGAATAAAGTCTGAGGTTGGAATACGAGGGCTATGATGGTCGAGTCGATGTCGGTGTGGCCAATTCTGAAATTTGAGGTGCGCCCGAAGAATAGGCAAAACAAAATCGTTGTGACCAAGACCCTCGACCAAGTCGAGCAGGAGCTTCTTGGTAAACGTCATGAACTTATCGGAAGGGATGAGGAGAATGAAACACAAAAAAGAACTTGTAGCTGGAGGAGCCTGATTGATCTTTAGGCTCCATTTTGTTCCATGGCCGGGATCCCCGGGCCGATCATTGCTCAGCCTGTGGTGAAAGTGTCTGCCCTGGGTACCTATGAGGATTGGCATGCCGAGTGTCACTTAGGGAAATGTTTTCCTTCCAAATGTCCGACATGCAGAGGGGTCGAGGCATCGCGGCCTGCTTGTAATTTGCTGTTTTGTTTTATTTTTCTTCTTTTTCGTCAGTAGCTTTGTATTCTGTCCTCGAGCTCTGACCGTTTCTTTTGAAGGTACAATGGTGGTCACCAATGAAGACATGAATGCTATAATGGCTCGGTTGAAAGATGAGCAGAAAGCTCGCCAGGAGCTGTTAAAGTCCAGCAAACCCATGGATCCCCCCTCATCCGGTGAGCATGGAGAATGCCTTATCGACTTTTGCGGCCTCTTCTACGGCTCCTCTCAATACTGTGGCTATTGAGGGCGGTGCTACTACTTCAAGGATCGGGAGGCCTGCTGCGGCTGCCAAAACGGAAAGGAAGAGGCCTGCTGGGAAGAACGCTGGCCTGATAGATGTAGATAAGGAGTTGATTGACATAGGTGGCGTATCCTCTCCCAAGAGGTCTAAAGCCAGTAGCGGCTAGGGCTCGGGCGACGTCACTCTTGATTCCTCTAAAACAGTTGAGAGTGTTCAGGTCTCCCTGGGCATCGAGCCACTAACGGCCACTATCGATCTTACCGCGAGTCCTACGAAGAGGGTCGTTGGCGAGGGTGAGCCAGCTGTCGTCGATCCGACACAGAAAGGAGTCGGTAAGAGGAAAATTCCGACTGGTTTTAAAGGGAAACCGGCCCTGTGGCTGGTCAATGATTTTTTGAAGCACCCCTTTACTTTGAGAACGGCTGGGGAGCTATCGGCTTCAGTCGGTGATGTGGTCCCATTACAAAATCTGAAGATGAGGCTGCCCGATGCTCCTCAGTTGCTGGTCGGTCAGGGGATCGTTAACCGGATATCCTCGGCTGACATAGTAGCTTCTACAGCATCTGCAGGGCCCCTTTCAAGCTTGCAACTCTTGTCTGAGGTGCTCGGTCTCTACGGGACTACAGCCAGCGCGGTTCTCTTCTGTTAATTTTTCTGGGCCTAAGTCTTTTTTCTTTTCAGGTTTGCACCAAGTTGAAACAAGTCGAGTGGGATTGTAACGAGGAGGTGAAACATGTGGTGAGGCAGCTCACTAAGGTGCAAGAGAAGTTGGTTGCTGAGGCGAACCGGGCTAACACAGCTGAACAGAGGGAGAAGGTTCTTTTGGTCGAGGTTGGTCGGCTTTATTTTGAGAATTCATGTCTTTCCAAGAAGGCTCAATTAGCTGTGGATCTCCAGAAATCTGCCGAGTCGGAGAAAGACAAAGCCCTTGCTAAGGTGTCGGAAGCCCATGAACTCATTGATAGATTGAAGAGCAAGTGGATCGAATTTGAGGCATTGTTGCCGATGTTGCCCGTAAGGTCAAGGATGCTCTATTGGACGGGTATGATCAAGGATTCTATCATGTCGTGAGGTGCCTTAAGCCGTTTTGCGAGGATGCTCCAGATCTCGTGTCCTTATAGGACTGGCTGACGGCGGATCAAGATGACCCAGAGTTGAGAGCATTCCACTCTAATTTTCCTTATACTGCCGTTCAACTTGAGGATTTCTGAGTCAGCTGCTTGAATAAAGGTAAGCCTCTTTGGACTCCTCCTCCGATCAACGAGAAGAATCTTCGTGCCATGATGGAAGAAATGGAGAGAAAGGCTATTGAGCTCGCGAAGAGAGAAACTGAGGCTGCTCACAGCGCTGTGGAGGTTGTTGTTGCCAGTGTTGTCGGTGAGGAGAAAAGTCCTGAGCAAGAGTGCGACCTGTTTTTGAATCTGTCTGGTCCCCATACTGAGACTCCTCCTTCGGACAAGCGGGAATGATTTGTTTTTCCTATGTTTTATTGTCGTGATGTTATACTTTTGTCTCCGGCCCATAGATAGTCCCTCTTTCTAATCTTGTAATAATTTGACGCCTTTGGTGGCCGTTGTTTTGGATTTCACTTTTTTTGAAACATTCGTTACTCAAATTTTATTTCTTCATTTCAGGTATATATATGCGTGGCACCCGTTTTGGCGAGATTCTGAAATCTCTTCCGAGGTTGCCAAAATGACTTGTCTGATTGAATTCATGACTTTAAGTTTTCGGCTTGCGGCCTTCTTATTTTGGGGAGGTTGAGAGTCTTTTGCGTCGATGTTTTCCAAAATGACTTGCCTGATTGGATTGAAAAATCAAAATTTTTGAGTCTGTGGTCCCTTTCTTCGAATGAGGTCTCGTGCGAGACTGATCGAAGTAATAACAGTTTGTTTTGGATCCCTTGGTTGTCGAACCTTTAAGAAAAATTCGATGTGACCCCGTTTCAAGTCAGATATGGAGCACCGTTATGCATGGACCTGAATTGAAACTGATAACTTTATGCTAGCCACTGATTTGATGATCCCTCAGGACCTGTTTGCTTGCTTCAAAATTTTGGTGTGGTCCCCGGCTTTGTGTGTGTCCGGCGGTGCCTGTGGGCGAACACATTCAAAGCAATTTCGAGACCCCGCATCTATAGAGTCTGACGGTTTCTGGCTTTTTCTGACACACTTTGAGGCAAAGCTTCCACTTCTGACCATTTACTGTTCTTTGACCGTTTCAGGCATTTTCAGAGATCGTGCTGGTGGCGGTTCTGGTAACTGTTCCAGCAGTAATGCTTATTCAAATTTCGAAATCCGAACCGACTTTCAATCTTGGCCGTCCAATTGGCTTTGTTTCCTCTGTTGGATCATTTTCCTTACGCTATAAAAGGAAGGTGCTTTGCCCTCTTTTCAAACATATCGTTTCTCTGCTTCTCCATCTTCCTAGAATACTTCCTCTTTGAGATTTTTTCCCCGTAGTTATGGGAAACTTTGGTGAGTCTCCCTTTTTCCATACGGCCTCTCCCTTGGCCATTGCTATTTTCTTTCTCCATTTTCAATCTACTTCCCATGTTAGCAGAGAGGGGCTTGACCTTTTGGAAGATCAGTTATGCTGAGTGTGAGCGTGTTGCTCATTTGATGTGGGTTAGCTTCCTGAAGGCACCTCGGAAGTCGTACAACACCACCATGGTGTGGGAGTTCTACTCTGCGTTGTCGATAGTAGTTTTAACCGATAATGCTGCCACCGTCGTTCCCCTCCGGGGGGTGAATGTTGCCATTAGTCCCGCCATCATCAATGAGTTCTTTGAACTACCTGCTATCCCTCCGTATTTGCATTATGAGACGGTTTAGGGCCTCAGTAGTGAGTTGATGAGGCGGATTTATGGGGCCGTGGCGCTTAGGCGTCTGCTATCGGGTGATTAGGACCCTTTACCTGAGGGTTATGCTTCGGAGATGCTCTAGGTCAACCGGGAGTGGAAAAGATTTATCAACTCTTGTGTGCTGCCCTTGTTTGATGCCGAGTATATATCAGAGGCTGAGTCGCATATTCTCTATGTGATCATGGAGGCCGATGATAACGTCAAGGTTGATCGGGGTCTGCTAATTACTGGGAAATAATTACATTTGCTGCCCAGAGAGACCTTTATGGGCCCATCCCCTTTCCTAGGTTGATTTCCCTCTTGTTTGTCCGCACCCCTGGGAGGCCTGTTTGTCACGATGACATGGTGGTTCCGCCACGTGCAATTGTGGAGCATGCACTTGTCATTTCACACTCGCCGACAGACGACTCTGATTTTCACTATATTTTGGCTTTGCTTTTGTCCTTTCTTGTAAAGATCGGCCTTGGCGGCTTTTTTATATAGTATAGTTATCTTTTCCCATACTGTATTTGCTTCCTCGTTTTGCATTTACGAATTTTGAGTTTTTACCGCGGCTCTCGTTCCTAGCGAGATGAGAGTGCCTCTGAAAACAGAACTCTCCCGTGTCCGAAAATGGCCTCCTGGTTTTGATGGGGCAGCTGATTATGCTCGGTTCGGCTTTGACGGTTTGGTTTCTCGAGAATCATGAAGCCTCATAACTCCATTCACCTAACGTCTTTATGACCATTCGTCCAACCGACGCATTTATGGTCATCCCTTTTAAATAGTCGGCTCGGTTACTGTGGAGACTTGAATTTGAGCGTTTGTGACCACGACCTTCCTGCATTTTAATTTTTTGGGTCTATAAAAGGGGATGCCTTCATCTTCTTCTTCACTTGCAACTTTTTCTGAATATCCTTCATTCCTCTTGGGATATTTCTTTCATCTTTTCCTCACTTTTTGAAAATTTCATCATGTCTTCTTCTGATTCTTCCAGTCATGGTTCCAATTCCTTTGAGCCTGCCGTAGATGAACCTTCCGTTTGTTTTCAGGCCACCGCCTCACTGGTGGCTATGAACAACTTCATGAACTTTTTCCGTGACCATGGTCATTTGGTGGAGAGGAGGCTGAATCTGGGTCATATCGGGCCAGGTTATCGGGCTACCATTAATGCCAATGGTTGGAGGAATTTTGTTACCACCCTGGCCGGAGAATATAACTTGACCCTGGTGTGAGAGTTCTATTCTGCCTTGTCGGAAAATGGTCATGTTGATCGCACTACTGTCGTTACCGTCCATGGAGTGACGGTGAACTTCATTCCGACGGCCATAAAGGACTTTTATGGCCTCTCAGATCCTGCTGAAGATTACGATACCATCTGGATTCTTGATGACGGGAGCGACTACTATGCTACCCGGTTCGATGCCTTCCACTTTTTGCTACGTGACGAGTGGGTTGATGGCACATATGTGAGAGTCAACATGCTGAATCGGGTGAAGAGGGAGTGGAAACGCTTTCTGAATACTCGGGTCTTTTGTATGCTCGACCCCTATGAGGTTACTGATGCTAAAGCGTTTGTCCTCTACGCTCTTTCGATTCCCAAGACAATGATCAACTTGGGCCGCTTAATTCATTCTGAGGTGAGCAAATTTGCCACCTTGATGAGCGACATGCTGCCTCTGCCTTTTGCCTGGATGATCTTAAACTTGTGTATTCGAAGCCGTTGAATGTGATTGAGCTAAAATTCACCCGCCAAAAACAATTTATAAAGACTCGAAACCGTGGGCAAACTAGATCTCTAACCGGTAGTGTACCGGGTCAATTACTAGCATAGCAGCGAGAGTGCAGTCGAACCCAAAGGAATAGTGTTTATGAGTACCAAAGCGAACGTGTTACTTAGTCTAGGTTATCAATCTTTTTAAAGTGCTTGTATATTACAACAACACTAAGGTGATTGTTACTAAGGGACATAGCCGAACCATGATCAAAGTAGCTAGTTTCAACCCTAAGGGTAGACAAAACCAGGAGTGTGCATTATAACAAACGAACTCTCGCATTCAATTTCATGGGTGCGTGCTCCTAATTCCGGTGCTAAGGTCTGAACAACTCTCTCCTAACACCTTATGCCATGTTAACTACCTTTCCCTTTAGAAGATTCACTAACAAGACATGTTACGCATTGGAGCCGCTTAAACGTTAAAACGAGTAACCACTTTGGGCCCGGGATTAACAAGAAAGCCGTGTCTACTCCGTGATCCTAGAACCCCTTATCCCACATCTTCCCGCAAAATACATATGTAAGGTTGATGTGTGTGATTACTAAATTAGGTGTACAATCCAATCTATTGATGTTATAGAAAGTTCTAAGACGTGAAACAAGCGAGATAAGACATTAAAAAGCACAACCCACTCCCAATTACATCACCCAAAGGGTGATTTCACTAAATTTCACATGATTCGACTATGAAAGGGGATTAGCTACTTATTATACTAGTTAAAACATAAAAGCAACAATAAATTAAAGACATAATGAGTTAAAGAGAGAAGAAATATAACATAGAAATGAGAACTTCGAATTTGAGATCCAAAAAACAACGCTTTGAAGAACTAATTAAAGGGGGTTGATTTAGTGTTTAGAGTAGAAATTTGAGCTAGGAAATGGAAAGATTAAGCTAAGATTATACTAATTTAAGCTAAGAGAATGTATTCTAAGCTATTACAAAATTCGAGCTAAAATGGGGTAGAGTTTTGCTAAGAGACTAAAAATTGTTGAAGAAATGGTCTAAGGGGGGTATTTATAGGTGGGGAAAAATCTGCAGGTTTTTTGTCTTCAAACGAGCATTTCGCATAGGGCAAACGCGTGTTTCGCTTCATTTCTGGGAAGGCTCTTGCTTGTTCTTCAACTGAAACGCGCGTTTAGGGGGGCTTGAAATACGCGTTTAGGGGTAGGTGCACTCTGTCCCAAATCGTGCTTTTGAAACGCCAGTTTGGGGGGTTCAAACGCGCGTTTGACCCCCAATTGTTCCAAACATCATCTTTTCTCCCCTTTGATCACTCATATTGCCTCAATCATGCTTCTCACCATGAAACATCACCTTCCGGGTCCTCGAGTCACTAATACCTTACAACATCATGAACGACCAAAACAATCAAACAATTCCGGAGGGTAAAAGTGCTCGGGATTAGGGTTAATAACAACAAAAGGGGTAATAAACCATTAAAGTTGCGGATTTACTCCGCGTGCCATAAACTCATGATATTACCCTGAAAACGGTCTAAACCACCCAAAAACATGCTAAACGTGTGGTAAACGGGGGTAGAAAATGCACCGGAATCATGTAAAGTTGACTCCCATCAACCACCCCACACTTAGCCTTTGCTCGCCCTCGAGTAAACTAGGCATTTTAAAACCAACCAAGGGATTCAACTTTGTGATGTAGGTGCTACTATTCACACTCTCGAAGTAACCACAAACTAAGAAACACGAACATATACACGCCGGTGTAACATTATCAAGAAAATGGAGTGTGTGTAGTGCCAAGCTAAACACAAGTGCCCAAAAATATTGTCGGGTCTTGTATCCCGACCAAAGGTCTACCAACCGTCTCATACCAACTAGCCTCTCCACTAATCAAAGTCACTAAGTCTGGACACGATCGGGTAGGACTTTAAAGGTTATAACGTTAGGCTAGGGTGATTCCGGTTAATCAAAAAGGATATTTTGGGAACTGGAGAAAAAGAAATATGAGTGAACCTAATCAACAAGTGTATCACTTCTCCTCACTTTTTTTTTTGAACAGGCCCTTCTATTGGGCTTTTAGTGCTAACCCACAACAAAAGACCAAATTACCCCCCTTCCACTCCTTATAGCTCCTTAAGAAGAGAAAAACTAACCCACTCATAAATATCACTTACCCAACCACCCCACACTTGCCTTAGCAAGTGTGTCCTAGTAAAAGATTAGATCCACTCGTTGGGTAATTAAGGGAAACGTGACCAAACAAAAGGCTCGGGGTTAAGATTTTACGACTAAGTTATAAAACGGCTATCAAAACGAATGGTGGTGGACCACCATTCTATCAAGGCTAAGAGGGGTTAAGAAGGTCTAATGTTCAGGATTAGGCTTATTTGGCTCTGGTCGGGTCAAAGAAGCGCCAGGACTGTCATCCCGTATCTTACTTAGGTGACCCTTTCGATTTCGCCTCAAGACTAGTGGTATGAGAGGTAGTAGCAACCAAATTGTGCACAAGTGTAGCTATATGTGAAATTAATACTCTATTCTCACGATAATATTAAACCGCAATGCACACGTTCGGGGTGCCCATTAAGGTGGTTACCACTCGATTGTGAAAGTACCACACACAACACGGTGCTAAAAACCCTTGAAATTTTTTAAAAATTGCCCAAAATCGGCTCGAGCCCAGTCATAGGCTAAGCATACCACATATATAGCACATTTAACAATCAAAACAAGAAAAACGGCTAAGTCTCCCACCCCACACTTAAACGACACACTGTCCTCAGTGTGTGAGAGATAGAAAGAGGAAAATAATTAGCTGTTTAACCAAAACCCAGGAGAAGGGCACACTCATAACTCAAAACTCGTGACATCCTCGTATAAATCCATCCCGAAACCTAAAGCGAGATTAACTGAATCAAAGAAAGCGCATACACCGGACTAAGTCCACGTGCTAGAAAGCAAGCAACAGGGTAAGCGGGTGCGTAAAATAACGAGGCCATGCCACAATAACGGGATCAAAGCATAAAGAGGGGGACAGGGGGACATGCAATGGAAGGATAGAAAAGAATCATTGAAAAACAGAACATCCATGCATTAGATAAAAAACTAAAAGCATCAACGTCATCCCAAAGTGTCAATCAAAGAAAGGAAGAACATACATGGTCAAGCAGGCCTCAGGGGCTAAAAAATAAGTGTGTGAACATGCTGAGTGAAGTGTATCAACAAAATAGTGAAAAAGTATCAGAAGTAGGTGAATAACACTAGCAAAATAGATAGAAGCATAAAAAGTGCAAGAAAAACGGGCTAGTCTACCGCATTGCACTGTCCGTCAATAGTAGGTGTGCTAGAAGCTGGTGCATCCACAGAAGCTGCACTCTCAGGTTGTGTAGACCCCGCAGCACCTGTCCTCTCTGGCCCTGTCTCAGTCCCAACTCTAGTAGCTCTGTCTGGCTCTCCGGTCTCAACTCTGTCATTCTGCTCGTCTAATCCCCAATCATCAACCAGTGTAGCATCATCAGAGTCCTCCTATGGCGTATCAATAATCAAATCCTTGGCTACCCTCTGCAAATCTTCCTCTAACTCTGGGGTGTACTGAAACGGTGATGTATCCAGTAACAAGTCAGGGAGGTCAATCTGTCTAGCCCGAGCAAATACCCTCTGATTTTCAACAATCCCATTAAGAGTCAACCGTAAAGTGTCCATCCAATCCCTTTGTTTGTGAGCAATCAGTAGCCCCTAGCGCTCACTAAGCCATGGTCCCACAGACGTCGAGGTAAAAGGTGGAGGTGGAGGTGTAGTGGAGGGTCCAGTAGTGAACGGTGGAGGTGGAGGTATAGTGGTGGTGGTAGAGGAAATGATAGGTGGGGGAATAGGCAGTGAAGTGGAGGTAGTAGGGGCTGCAGTGGTGGTAGGGTGAAGAACTGTGTGAATAGGTCGTGGGGTGGGCCTAGATGGATTTTGACCAGGGCGAGCTTTGAATGGCTTTGGAACCAAAGGCTGTTTCTTCTTCCGCAATATCTGATCATCGGGGTATTCATCAACCGGGACTTGCTTGCACAACGCGCAAATAAGGTAGGGGCACATGAGTTGACGGCGCTTGACTTTCTAGTTGTCCCTGAATTCCTCAAAAAATTTCTTCCCAACATCCACCTTAA
The DNA here is from genome assembly GCA_026214975.1 of Gentiana macrophylla. Taxonomy (NCBI): domain Eukaryota; kingdom Viridiplantae; phylum Streptophyta; class Magnoliopsida; order Gentianales; family Gentianaceae; genus Gentiana; species Gentiana macrophylla. The sequence continues at coordinate 51,430 of JAOBSW010000117.1, read as the reverse complement.
GGTCATAGTGGATAGCATAAAACAACTGCAAATCCTTGATGTGAAAATCTGTGATGTTGTCTTTCGGTAGTAGGCGGTTTTGGGAGAACTTAGCCTTAACTTTCCACTCGTTAGACCAGGAAGTAGTCACCAGCTGGGTACGTGCATTGCCCCCCTTAGATATCCATTGTAACTCCGGCTTTATCTCCCTCCTCATATTCTCTAAAGGATCACCGAGATTGCCCCAGCGCTGCTTCGCCTCAAACCAACTAACATAGTCTTGGCCCTCAAAAGCCGGTATCCGATAAAAGTCATTTATCACCTTAACAGACCATGGCATATTGACACCTCGTACCCTTATAAACCCGGACTCCAAATTGGCAACACTGAAATTTTCATACCACTCCCGAACAAGTGTGAGATTCAAGTGCCCCTCCAGCTCATAAATCAAATTATTCCACCCCCGCTTCAACAAGTTGGCTACAAAGGGTTTAGGAGCCAACCTAAGATCTAACCCCCGTTCAAAGCACAAGTTCTTCATGGCAATATATTCATTGAAGTTGGTCAAGGCCACGGGGGAATTGAAACGTTGTCCAAAAGGGATAGGGTCTTGAGGTGGAGGATTTTGTGGAGGATCTTGCTCTGGGAGACTGTGTGGTGGAAGTGAAACAGGTGTGTTCTTCATGAGCTTAGCTTGCACCTGTGCTAGGGGTATAGTCTCACTGTCATAGACTGCTGTCCCCTCTCTATCACTGTCACTGCTCGAGTTCCTCACATCACTATAGGCTGCTGTCATCAGATGCCTCATCACGTAAGAATCCAAGGAAAAGTGTTTGTGAGTACCAAAGCGAACGTGTTACTTAGTCTAGGTTATCAATCTTCTTAAAGTGCTTGTATATTACAACGACACTAATGTGATTTTTACTAACATGTCTAAAGATAGAAAAGGAAGAAAGAAGAGTGACTACTATGTTTTCAGTGTTATACTAAGGGACATAGACGAACCATGATCAAAGTAGCTAGTTTCAACCCTAAGGGTAGACAAAACCGGGAGTGTGCATTATAACAAACGAACTCTCGCATTCGGTTTCACGGTGCGTGCTCTAATTCGGTGCTAAGGTCTCGAACAACTCTCTCCAAACACCTTATTCCATGTTAACTACCCTTCCTTTAGAAGATTCACTAACAAGACATGTTACGACTTTGAGCCGCTTAAACGTTAAAACGAGTAACCTCACTTTGGGCCGGGCTTAACAACTAAGCCGGTCTACTCCATGATCCTAGAACCCTTATCCCACATCTTCCCGCAAAATACATATATAAGGTTGATGTGTGTGATTACTAAATTAGGTGTACAATCCAATCTAGCGATGTTATAGCAAGTTCTAAGACGTGAAACAAGCGAGATAAGACATTAAAAAGCACTACCCACTCCCAATTACATCACCCAAAGGGTGATTTCACTAAATTTCACTTGATTCGACTATGAAAGGGGATTAGCTACTCATTATACTAGTTAAAACATAAAAGCATCAATAAATTAAAGACATAATGAGTGAAAGAGAGAAGAAATATACCATAGAAATGAGAACTTCGAATTTGAGATCCAAAAATAATACACTTTGAAGAACTAATTAAAAGGCGTTGACTTAGTGTTTAAAGTAGAAATTTGAGCTAGGAAAAGGAAAGATTAAGGTAAGATTATACTAATTTAAGCTAAGAGAATGTATTCTTAGCTATTACAAAATTAGAGCTAAAATGGGGTAGGGTTTTGCTAAGAGAGTAAAAATTGTTGAAGAAATGGTCTAAGTGGGGTATTTATAGGTGGGGAAAAATCTGCAGGTTTTTTTCTCTTCAAACGAGCATTTTGCATAGGGCAAACACGAGTTTCGCTTCATTTCTGGGTAGGCTCTTGCTTGTTCTTCAACTCAAACGCGCGTTTAAGGGCAGGTGCACTCTGTCCAAAATCGTGCTTTTGAAACGCCAGTTTGGGGGGTTCAAACGCCCCAATTGTTCCAAACTTCATCTTTTCTCCCTTTTGAACACTCATATCGCCTCGATCATGCTTCTTAGCATGAATCATCACTTTCCGGGTGCTCGAGTCGCTAATACCTTACAACATCATGAACGACCAAAACAACAAAACTATTCCGGAGGGTAAAAGTGCTCGGGATTAGGGTTAATAACAACAAAAAGGGGTAATAAACCATCAAATTTGCGGATTTACTCCCCGTGCCATAAACTCACGATATTACACCGAAAACGGTCTAAACCACCCAAAACATGCTAAACATGTGGTTAAAGGGGTAGAAAATGCACCGAATCATGTAAAGTTGACTCTCATCGAATGCCGGTTTGCCCAACCACGCACCAGTACTTCTCCCATCTAGAAGCGAGGCAGCGATAAGGATCAAAGTGATTTTTTTTGCTCCTTTGTAACATTTCTTGTTTTGCAATGAGTTGCCTTTCCTTATTTTGTAGGTTGTTCAGCGGGTGATGTGTGGTGGATATCTGGCTATGATTTGTGTGTAAGATTGGTGGCATGAGGTGGAGCTAAAGAACTCCGCGGTGGTGATTGATAATACAATGTAAGTAGAGAAAGAGCAACTAAAATGGGCGAGTTTTGCCTTGTTTTGCATATATTTCACCTTGTTTATGAATGTTACATGGAACCCTATTTATAGGGTAAGGACCGACTTATATTCAACATAATTACAACTAAAGACATAGTACAACTAAATTTGTGGTGGTGATTGGGTCACTCGACGATTGTGGGTGACGCGGATCCTCGAGTTGCCATCTCATATCCTTAGCAGGCTTTTCCGGTCGTCAGTCTGTATTCTCCAAGTGCTCAGAGTGGAGATCCTCGGGTGGACCTCTCACCCTTGTGCTCATCATGGGCCTGTTGTTGAAGCAATTCCAGATTGGTTGTGTTCACAGGGCAAGGGCCTGGTTGTTCCTTCCTTGTTCGGTCCACATGCGCCAGTACGCGGCGGTAGGTAGGCCAGTAGGCAGAGCCGGCCTATCACAATAAATCTATTGGTAAACAAGTACCAACCCCCAATTCATCTCATCAACCAAGAACATTCAACTATGCATATATACAATTAACATGTAAAAGAAACATTTTTCATTCAATACCACTCCCTATTAATTAATTATGCAATCAAGATCACAAAATCGCATTAACTTGTTACGAACATTTTATTATGTTTTGATGATGGCCATACTAGCTGTTATAGCAAGCCTGAAATAAGTTAGAATTCACTGTATAAGTCTTTACTTAGAGTCTGACATGTTGTATAAGTTGAGTCAAACAAGTATTGTACTAGGTGGTAGGACGGCTAAGTAAAAACAGATACCCGGCAGAGTAAAGCCAGCCAAATACTAGCAGAGAAGTATGAAGACATTATGGTCTGACTTATAACCAAGGAAGTCTGTGATGACATTGGATAAGTCTAAGTAATGAAATACATTGTCAAATATGGTGTACACTGATCTCACCCAAATCAAGGATCAGTGAAGTACAAAAAGTACTCGAAAGAATTAAAGAAAACAACAATGCAGTAAACCGGCAAAGTAAACTGTCTTTCGGCTGAGTAAAGACAGAGCAATGAAGGAAGAACTAAACAGCTAAGTCAGAAGATCACTTAACCATTCAGGGAACTGCCAAGTAAACTTCACTCATTCAGAATTCATATGATAAAGATCAAGCATTGAATGCATCAATTGAGGATCAATCAAGGACGGATTTTCTGATAAACGTTTGAAGAAAAATTTGATCACTAAAATCAAGGAGAATATAATTAAGGGGAAATCAAGAATTGAATAAAGGATTATTCTCCACATTAAATAGCCAATGGACGGAAATTCAAATCAAGGATTATCAAGGCTATAAATAGAAGGCATTGACAGACAAGAAAGATAATGATCAAGTCTGGTAAAATACAAGCAGAAACTCTGTCAAAGTGAAAAGCCTTATATCTGTACTAAAAGGAAATATCTAGAGATCAACTCAGGAATCAGAACTTCAATTGTAAATCAAGCTCTGAGATTGATCAACAAATCTGTGAATTTAATTCACATCAACTGAGGCAATTGAATATGAGGAATCTGAGAAGGACTTGCAACCTTTGTGATAGCTGCTGAAAGATTTGTTCTCAAGGAGCAGTGATAGAGACTGAGTCATTGAAGCTTTTGAAGCCAGGGAGTGATAATCTTGAAGATTTTATAGTCAAGGACAATCATACTATTGTATCTGTGAAAACAATAGTGTGTTCCTCCAATCATCATAGGAGAAGAGTGAATTAAGGGATTACACCACCCTGAACCAATATAAACATTTGTGTCTATTTACTTTCAGCAATTTACTTTACAGCACTTTATTTAATTATACACTCTATATCTGTGATTGCATAATCTACATTGAAACAACATTTTAAGAAGGGACCAACAATTGGTATCGGAGCAGTATTCCTAGTATCGGAACCTGTTCAGATCTATTTTCCAGTAACAAGGAGATCACATATTTTCAAAGTAGTTTTCAAATTTGTGCTTTATATATATATATATATATATATATATATATATATATATATATATATATATATATATATATATATATATATCTTATTTGTATTTATGGATTCCTCAAATTTTATGTCAAAGGTACCTGTATGCATTGTTAATAATTTTGATGAATATAAAATAAGAATGTTGTCTCATCTTGCAGCAACGAATGAGGAGATGCTGGATGTAATCAATGATGGCCCAATTGAGATCACAACTGTGGTAACCACATGAGCAAATCAAGGAAAAGTAATAGACAAACTCAAGAAAGATTGGACCAAGGATGATAGGAGAAGAGCAAACCTCAACTATGTTGCAAAAGACATGATTTTGAAGACTCTTGACATTAATATGTTCATGAGGATCAAAGATTGCAAATTAGCAAAAGAGATGTACGACAAATTGGCATTGATTAATGAAGGATCATAAGCAGTTAAAGAAAACAAATTATATGTTGCAAAATAGAAATTTGAGAACTTCAAAATGAAGTCTGGTGAAACCATTGATCAAATGGACAACAGATTCTCAAGCATCATCAATGAACTGCAAAAACTTGGACACATATATCCACAGAAATAAGTGTGCCTGAAGATCTTGAGAGGCTTACCTGAAAGATGGAAGATCATCACATCTGTAATAAGAGGGACAACAAATCTTGCAAACACTGATACCTTAACTCTAATGTCTTAACTAAGCTCATGAATTTGAGTTGAATGGCGAAGACAGTGCACCAGTAGAGGCACATAAGGCCAGTGCACTGGTTGCACCCCAGGAAAGTAACACAACTGATGCAAACAACAAAGAGACACATGAGCTGAAGTAATAGGTAGATTTACTGGTAAAACGTTTTGACAGGTTTAACAAGAAGAAGCAATTCCAAGGAGGTTCATCATCATACAAGAAGTCTAGCACAAGCAAAGACATGAAGAAAAAAAATGTTGAATACAGATGCTTCAACTGCCAGAAGAAAGGTCATTTTAAGGCTGATGGCCCTGAAGATAAAGACAAAGATGAGGATAAAAAAAATACAAGACAACTGAAAAGAGAAAAAGCAAGAAAGCACTCAAAGCTAAAACTAGCAGTGAAAAGAATGAAGAATCATCTGAAAATGATTCTAGTGATGATGATGAAGCTGACAGCTTAAACAATGAAAAAGCTTACCTATGCCTTATGGCTAAAGAATCTAATGAAACTGAGGTAACATCTAGCTCACACTCATCATCTAGTGCATCCACATCTGAGACTGCACAATCTTCTAATCTCCCACTAGATTCTGCTAACCTAATCCAATATCTCATGAGCAAATTTGAAGAAATTGACATGAAGCATGAAATTCTGGAAACAGGAATGTGAGAATCTAAGAAAAGAAAATAAAAGATTAAAGAAAGAACTGGACAAAGTAAAAGTTGAACAAACTAGTAAGAAGATCCACTCACCTGATCAACAAGCAGCAGATGATCACACATCCAATGTTGAAAGACCAGCTGAGAAAATCTCCTTTCCAGTTAAGATCATCTCAGCACCACTTAGTGCACCAGCTTACAAACCCCCAAAAAGGTTTGGTTCCAAGTCTGGTCTTGGCTACAACAGTCAGAATGACAATAGAAACAATGGACAACCCAAATCTAAATATAGGACCAAGTGTTGGTCCCTTGGAAAGGCTGACACATGTTTAGGGCGGGTGAATGAACTTGTCACCAAAAGCTAGATTTTAAGCGATTAAGGTTCAGTTAAAACTTGTGCGAAGTTAAGCTGACTGAGCTGAGTCTTAGTCAAAACTGACTTATAACAAATTGAGTCAACCGGTAGTGGATTAAATTAAGCCTTTGTAAAATATGAGTTATCAGATAATATGCTAACATAGTTTTTGTTGTTTGCTGAGTATATCAACTAGAGGAATATAACTACAATGCAGTAAGTAAATGCGTGAAGTAAATAAACAAGAATTATAGAGGTTCCAGGTGGGGTAATCCTGTCAGTCCTCTCTTCCCCTGTGATGTAGGAGGCCAAATTCATTATGTTCTTGAGGTTTACAGTTACAAGACACAAATTAAATTCTGAACACTTGATTGTCCTTCACTAATCCCTATTTTCACAATCTTCCAGCTTTAGTCTTCAATATATAGGATTGCTGATTGAACTAAGCTTGCTACACTGATCCTTAAAGGGTTGAATTGCCTCTTCACCAGCTCATCACAAACACAGTCTTCCTGACTGCACTCAACTATCCTTCACACCTTCTTGTTGTTTCACAGTCTAAACCTTTGATTAAATCAAAGTTGAGACTTGAATCAATAACTATGATTCAATTGTGATTTGAGATTCTTCTTCTAGATATAAAAGTTATTCACGGCTCTATTTTTCTTCAAATGATTGATCTTGATTCTTCTTTGAAAGCTTATGATCACTTGAAGAAATATCTTGATCTTGCAATTAAGTTTATAGCAGGAATTCTTTTAGATTACTTTCCCCCTTAATTTGATCTTTCTTTACTAGATTGATTCTTAGAATTCCGCCCTCTTCCGGTTGTAGAAGAGATCTATTTATAGGGGTTTTTCTAATTGTTGGATTATTTGAATTTGAATTCTTATAGCCGTTAGTGGTCCTGCTTTTCTTTTTGTATGTCAGTGTCAGAATAGACACTTTTATAGACCAATACAATTGCTTGACTTATAATGGTCTGATTCTCTATCAGTTTTACTTAATTCCACTTCCAAAATTGATTCAATAAGACTTGTTCAGTTTCCAGTTTTCAAGAGCATTAACTGAGTTTTACTCTTCTTCAAAATCTCAGTGATTTCATCCTTCATCGATGTTTATTGGCTTAATCACAAACACACCTTTTTCAATTGATCATCTAAGATATCATTGTCCTTAGGATTGTCAGTCCTTTATATAGGATCCATAAAGTCAGTTTAGGTCATCAAAGACTTGCCTGAAGTCTAACTTTATAGTCTCGACTTAGTCTTCAAATACTGAGGTTAAACCCTTAGTTCTCCTGTCTTCAATAACTGGGTTTGAACCCTCAGTTCTTCTATCTTCTACATAAGCCAACTAAGTATGTGTCCCTTAGCGAACTTACCTTCTTCAGTTCTTTTCATAATTGAGTCTGATCCCTCAGTTACAGTTGAAGTACTCTTGGTCAAATTCAGTTGAGAACTCAGTTCAATAAGTCAGTTTCTCATTTTCTCAGTTTCTCATTTTCTCAGTTCTGAACCTAGAACTATTACAGTGCTTGTCTGATTGACTTATACAACTATCAAACTCTACTAAATCCTATACAATGATTTCTAGACATCTTTTTGCTTTGCATTATAACAGCTAGTTATGACACTTCATCAATGGGGTCTAAAAACAATAACCGAATAAGTGATGAATCATCATCAAAACATAAATTTTATTTCCAATAATTTCCCTCTTTTTGATGATGTCAATACCCTCCTTAAAAGCAATGCAAAAAGATATAGACAAAATAAAATAACGAAAACACAAAGAACTGAGAAACTGAGTTTTTATTGCTAACTGAGTTACAGAGTAATAAAATACAAATACTTGAAAAGAAATTTATTTCCATTTTCTTTTCCAGTTCCTTGACCAACTTGCTTATCAACGATTTCTGCCGCTTCTTTCATGGCTATGTTAGTTTCTGTGCATTCCATTCCTTGGATATTTGCCCAAATATTTCAAGAATCTGTCATACTGTGCTTGCTGAAAAACTTGCTTTTAAACAACACAGTAAACACAAAAACATATCTTCTTAGTCTTTCACTGGTGGCTGTCCTCAGTAATTTCTGAATAAACTCTGGTTCATTTTTTTCAACTTCATCTGATGCCTTATCCAAAGTCCCATCTTTCTCCCATTTACCTAGTATGTTCCAATAATGAACAAAAACTTTTTGCATATGTAGAAAAGACTCTAAGGCTTGTTCGCTTGATACTCCTTCTTGAATCGGTAGATCTTTGAAGACATTGTACATTTGAGAGTCTAGAGTCAGACTTTTCTCAGCTGGTTCTAAGAATTTGGCTTTGAGTTCCATTTCTTCATCAGTGAACTCTCCTCTAGCTTTCTTCAGCTCAACCAGTTTCTCTTCAATACAATCAAGAACTTGAGGCATATCAACTGCATTGACTTTTAACAAGTCCAAACTTTTCCCCTTAGTGACATCATCTTTGTTGATCAAGCTCTTAATGTATGAGTTTAGGTGCTGCTGATTTGATGCCAAAATGGTTTGAGCAACAACTGAGTCTTTCGATGCATGCTCCAATAAGACCAGTCTATCAACTACATTGTTGAGGATGCCCTCCTATTTTTCTTGGGTCTCAGGTTTTCTTGCCTCAGATTCAATGGTTGTTTTTCTGATTGCGATAAGAGTATCATGATAGTCAGAATTGACACTGTTTAATCTCTTCTCCATATTTTATCTTTCAGTTTTGCTGTCTTTCATTGCCTTCAGAACTATTCAGAACACACTTAAGTCATCTTTCTGAATCTTTTTAAGCTCATTGAAGTAAAATTTGATGGTGTTAGCTTGTGTAGGTACATCATCTTTAGATTCAGCTTTCTTTTCTTCAACTTTGTCTTTTCCAGTTTCAGCTACTTTTGCTTCTTTAAGAGGAGAAGCAATCTGATTAAGTTTCTCTTTGTAATCTACAGATTTTCTTCTCTCCTCAGACTGTCTTCTTATTTCATCTAGACTTGACTGATCAACGTCTCTAGCTGGTGAAATTTCCACATTGAACTCATCATCAGATTCTTCACAAGCTTTATTAGCTTCAGTTTTTGCAATTGCAAGCACAGTTTTATCAGTAGGAGACTGATAACCTTCTTTTTCTTGATCTTCAGACTGACCATCAGAGTCAGTTTTAGTTTCTTCAAAGTCATCTGAACTTTCTTCAGATGATCCTTCTTCAGCAACATCATTTGCTCCTTCTTTATCTTGTAGAGGCGAGAATCCTTTTTTGTAAATCAGATCTCCCTGAGAATCATCATCATCATCATTGTCATCTTTCTTAGAACTCTCTCCTGAAGTAGTTCTCTCCCAATAACTATCGTTGATCAACGCATATCCATTGTTCAAAAATTCATCAGTGTTGATCAGGTCAGACAGATGATTGATGTTGTATAGACTGAATACCTATTTCTCTGTATTTTCTATTTCAGCTAGCTGACTTCTCTGATTAGATATGGGCCGAGTTTCCAATTCGATAAGCATGCAGCTCTTGCGATCGGCTACAATTAGCTCTCCAATATTAACAGATGATTCAATGGAGTTCGGATAACTTCACTTTCTCTTGGAATCTCAGATTAGATTCCATAGGTGCCTCAAATCTTACGCTCTTTAGTTTCAAGCTAATCGCTTTCTTGGCTTCCCCAAAGAACAAGCGGGATCACGCTGGTTTCGATTTCAATCAAATGAACGAGATGGCGCTTCGATTTCAAAAACTTTTCAAAGAACAACACGTTCTTCTACATGCTTAGTGACTTTTTCTTTTTCCGACTCAAGTTCTAGTTCAACAACTGGTTCTTCTTCAGGTGTTGGTTCAACCTGATCTTTTGCTAGTTCAATAATCAGTTTAGCAACTGATTCTTCTTCTTTCTTATCTTCTAGAACTACTTCTTGTTCATTGACAAGCTCATCCAGAGTGATGATTTGTATGGGTCTTAAATCAACTTCAGCAGCTTCTCTTTCTTGTGACTGAGAGTCTTCCAATTCTTTGATAGACTCCTCATATTCAATTCTGGAGGGTGAATTTTGTGGTGTGGATCTTGATAAAGATATAAGATTAAGCATTTCGATCACACCGGTCCAATCAATTCCTCATCACTCTGTCTCCTCATTATTAACATCAGCTCTCAGGGTTTGTTCCCCCTGAGTTTCAGTTTTTGGTAGTGATGGATCAGCTTCTTGAAAGTCCTATAGCGGATTAAATTAAGCCTTTGTAAATTATGAGTTATCAGATAATATGCTAACTTAGTTTCTGTTGTTTGCTGAGTATGTGAACTAGATGAATATAACTTCAATGCAGTAAGTAAATACGTGAAGTAAATAAAAAAGAATTATAGAGGTTCCACGTGGTGTAATACTGTCAGTCCTATCTCCCCTGTGATATAGGAGGCCAAATTCACTATGTTCTTGGGGTTTACACTTACAAGACACAAAGTAAATTCTAAACACTTGATTGTCCTTCACTAATCCCTAGTTTCACAATCTTCCAGCTTCAGTCTTCAATAGGTATGATTGCTGTTTGAACTAAGCTTGCTACACTGATCCTTAAAGGTTTGAATTGCCTCTTCACCAGTTCATCACAAACACAGTCTTCCTGACTGCACTCAACTGTCCTTCACACCTTCTTGGTGTTTCACAGTCTAGACCTTTGATTAAATCAAAGTTGAGACTTGAATAAATAACTATGATACAATTATGATTTGAGCTTCTTCTTCTAGATATAAAAGTTATGCACAGCTCTATTTTTCTTCAAATGATTGATCTCGATTCTTCTTTGAAAGCTTATGAACACTTGAAGAAATATCTTGATCTTGCAATTAAGTATATAGCAGGAATTCTTTTAGATTACTTTCCCCCTTAATTTGATCTTTCTTTACTAGATTGATTCTTAGAATTCCGTCCTCTTCCTGTTGTATAAGAGATCTATTTATAGGGGTTTTTCTAACGGTTGTATTATTTGAATTTGAATCCTTGTAGCCGGTAGTGGTCCTGCTTTTCTTTTTGTATGTCATTGTCAGAAAGGACACTTTTACAGACCAATAAAATTGCTCGACTTATAACGGTCTGATTCTTTATTCATTTTACTTAATTCCAGTTCCAAAACTGATTCAATAAGACTTGGTCAGTTTCAAGTTTTTAAGAGCATTAACTGAGTTTTTACTCTTCTTCAAAATCTCAGTACTCTATCCTTCATATGATTATTATTGACTTAATCGAGTACACCTTTTTCAATTGATCATCTATGATATCATTGTCCTTATGATTCTTAGTCCTTTATACACGATCCATAAAGTCGATTCGAGTCATAATTGAGTCGATCCTCTCGATTCTGATTGAAGTACTCTTGGTCAAATTCAGTTGAGAACTCAGTTCAATAAGTCTGTTTCTCATTTTCTCGATTCACGAACCAAGAACTATTATAGTGCTTGTCTGATTGACTTATACAACTATCTTTATTAAATCCTATACAATGATTTCTAGACATCTTTTTTACTTTGCACTATAACAGCTAGTTATGACACTTCATCAATGGGTCTAAAAACAATAACTGAATAAGTGATGAATCATCATCAAAACATAAATTTTATTTCCAACACCAAGAATGGACCAAAATTCAGAAAAGGATAGGTCATAGTTTCTACGACTCATCTTGCACCGGTGAAGTCAAAACCTAGTGTAGACAGTAGAGTAAATCATCAGTCCAGCCAAATAAAGGCAAAGTAGTTCAGAAAGGTAAGGGAAGACTTTACCCTTCTGAGGATGATTGGAATATTACACCCCCAAAATATAAGATGAAACCATTTCATAACACGCATCATGTGTTCAAGAAAAGCCAGCCAAGGCATATTCCTGGACACAAGAAGCAGCATGAAAATAAGGTTCCTTTTGCATATTGGAGAGTGAAAGAGGATGCAAATGCACCAAAAAGTAGAGAAAAGTATCAGAATACTTTTAGTAGAAAGATTAGAAGGTATTATGCCATGCCTTATACTTATGAAGTTGATGACTTCAACTATCCAAAAAAAAGATCATTTGGATATACAGTTGGAGTAGGAGGCATGACTGCTTTCATGCATGGACCCAAACAGTGTTGGGTACCTAAAAAAATTAATTTGTTTTGTAGGATGTCTAGTACATAGACAGTGGATGTTCCAGACACATGACAGGGAACAAGGGATGGCTCATTGACTTTAAAGCTTTTGATGGACCCAAAGTTACTTTTCGAGGAAAAGAAAACCCTGGTAAAATTAAGGGGGAAGGCATAATGCTAAAAAACATTTTGAAGATTCAAAATGTGGCTTATGTTAAAGGACTGAATTTCAATCTACTAAGTATCAGTCAATTTTGTGACAAAGGCTACAATGTGCACTTCAACAAAGAAGGATGCAAAGTGATTCACACATCAAACCAACACAGCTTGTACTTGCGAGGAAGGAGAGAAGACAACATGTATGTAGTAGATTGAAAGACAAATGATGAGCGAAACATGTTTGCTTGTCAAAAGTAAATAATCAACCAAATTGGATTTGGCATAGGAGATTGAATCATCTCAACTTCAAAACCATCAACATGTTTGTCAAAGAACAAGTTAGTTGAAGGCTTACCGATATCACATTCAAGAAAAAGGTCTATATGATGCATGTCAAAAGGGAAGCAAATTAAAAGCTCTTTCAAGTCAAAGCCTATATCACCAACAACAAGAATATGACATCTATTGCATATGGATTTTTTGGATCACCACACCAATCAAGTGTAAGTGGAAAGAAATACACTCTAGCAGGTGGTGGATGACTTCTCCAAATTCACCTGGACAATATTCATGAACAAAAAAGAGAGACACTCAAAAGTCGCCGGACTCGTTAAGAAGAATTCAAAATGAAAAGGAACTAAAGATCATTAAGATCGGATCGAGATAGAGCACGGAGTTTCTAAATGAAGTTATCGTAACCTCATCTGTGAAGAAAATGGAGTATTGCATCAACTATCGGCCAGCAGGACTCCACAATAGAATGGTGTAGCAAAAGAAGAAACATGACACTCAAAGAAGCGAATCGAACAATGATTGTAGAAGCATGCTTGCCAAAGAGATTTTAAATGAAGCAAAGAAATATAGCATGCTATACACAAAACATATCAATCACCAACAAACATCATGGAAAAACTCCATATGAAATATGGAATGGAAGAAAACCTAACATCTCACACTTGCATATGTTTGGATCTAAATGTTTTGTTTTGAACAGGAAACAACTGCATACTTTTGATGAAAAAACTGATGAAGAAATCTTTATGGGATACTCAGACACTAGCAAAGCTTTCAGAGTGCTCAACAAAAGAACTTTGGTGATTGAAGAATCAATTCATGTATTCTTTGATGAACCAAGCACAAATGGTGAAAGCTTTCAAGAATTTGAAGAAGAGCAGGTCAAAGATAGGTTTATATGAATAAAACAGTACCAGCTACCATTCTGAATCTCAATTTTGAAAATAAAGATGAGCCACTAGTCCATACAACAGAAGAGGCACCATAACAAGAACATGAAGCTGATGCAATAACTAAAGTTGTGGAAACACCTAGTCAAGAACAACTTCAACTTGACCTCAACTGGCTAAGAGACCATCCTGAAGATCAATTCATTGGAGGCATTCATACAGGATCCAGAACCAGAAGACAACTGGAGAATATGCTAACATGTTTTCTATCACAAGTGGAACCCAAGACAAAAGATGATGCAATCCAAGATGCTGACTAGATTACAGCAATGCAAGAAGAACTAAATGAATTTGAAAGAAATGAGGTATGGGAACTTGTTGACAGACCAGACATAGCCAACATCATTGGAACAAAATGGGTATTCAGAAACAAGATGGATGAACAAGAGACAGTTGTCAGAAACAAAGCAAGGCTAGTTGCAAAAGTTTACTCTCAAGAAGATGGCATAGATTATGATGAAACCTTTGCTCCAGTAGCAAGACTGGAAGCAATCAGACTATTTCTGGCCTGTGCAGCCTACAAAGACTTCAAAGTTTACCAAATGGATGTCAAAAGTGCATTTATGAATGGACTTTTGGAAGAAGAAGTATATGTGGAACAACCTCCTGGTTTTCAACTCAAAGGGAAAGAAGATAAAGTACACAAGCTCAAAAAGGCACTTTATGGACTCAAACAGGCACCCAGATCCTGGTATGAAACACTATCACAATTCCTAACCAAGAATGGATTCAACAAAGAAACCATTGACAAGACTCTCTTCAAGCTAGAGGAAGGAACAAGCACTATGTTAGTCCAAATTTATGTTGATGACATTATCTTTGGATCAGAAGATGAAAAGCTATGTGAGAAATTTGCAAACCTAATGAAAAGAAAATTTCAGATGAGAATGATGGGAGAACTAAATTATTTTCTTGGACTACAAGTAAAGCAAATTAAAGATGGTATCTTTATCAATCAAGCCAAGTACACAAAAGACTTGATACACAAGTATGGCATGGACACAAGTGGGACATCAGATACACCAATGTGTGCAAGGGCTATTCTTGGAAAAGATGAAACTGGAAAGGATGTAGATTAGAAACTTTATAGAGGAATCATTGGATCTGTACTTTATTTGACTGCAAGTAGACCTGATATAGCATTTGCAGTAGGAGTATGTGCAAGATTTCAAGCTCAACCAAAAGAATCACATTTTCTAGCAGCCAAAAGAATAACCAAATACCTGAAGAACACCATCAATGTTGGAATTTGGTATCCAAAAGATGGAGGATTCAAGTTGATCTCATATTCAGACTCTGACTATGCTGGATGCAAGATAGACTGAAAAATCACCTCTAGAACCTGTCAAATGTTCTAGTATCATGGTTTACCAAAAAGCAAAACTCTATATCCACATCAACAGCAGAGGCAGAATATATAGCAGCAGGGAGTTGCTGTGCACAAGTATTATGGATCAGAAAGCAACTAAAGGATTATGGAATGGAGGAGAAGACAATTCCAATCATGTGTGACAACACAAGTGCAATATCTATCATGGAAAATCCAGTATTGCATTCAAGAACTAAGCATATTGATGTAAGACATCACTTTATCAGAGATCATGTTGAAAAATGGGATGTCATTCTAAGATATATACCTACTGAAGATCAATTGGCTGACATTTTCACAAAACCACTCAGTCATGAAAGATTCAGCATGCTGAGAACTGAGTTGGGAGTGATAGAAATTGACTAAGTACTAAGAAGCAGCTAACTGGAGTAATCAGCTAAGTAACTTCACCAGCTGACGGAACCTTTTCCATATGAGTGAGCTCATTTGGCGTAAGGCACCAATCGGTACTCAAGAAGTCAACTACACCGATTGTTAGAAGCATTATATACAACGATGACCGGTGAAAGAAGTCACTACACCGGCTTCATCGACCAAAGAAAGTCACTCCACTAAAATATGGATTAGAGTAAATAGAAAACTAAAGTGTGAACTAAATCAGTGTTATACACGTGAAAAATCAAGAAGTTATGGAGGATTATACTATGGAAAATTACTCACGTGAAGATCAATTCATAATCGTGGAGGTAACTATGTTATTTTTCGAATTACAATCACCTCGATTCCTAGGATTTATCATTACTTACCTCAATCCACTCCCCCACTACACTCAAATACCATGATTTATATACATAAAATCATGCCATTACGTCACAAAATCCTTCCATATTCAACCACATTCACACTACCAAGAATCACCCTATTTAAACAACAATTAGAGGTTTTCAGAATTCTTTACGCTCTCTCGAAATCATAAACCCTATTTCTTTCTCTGAAAAATTGAAGCCTTCCTAAATATTAATCCAATTCACCAATGGCTTCATCCACTAAAATCTCTGCCACGGAACAATATTTAAGAAAATCTATCATCACTGGATCATTTTTCAGGCCTGAACACTATCTCATTTTATGTGACAATGAAACACAAGCTCAACGATTGGTTGATGGCTGTACGAATGTGGGGTTAATGACCTTCCTAAACCCCCCAATCGATGGGATATGCTATGAAAATATGATTGCATTTTGGAAAAATGCAATGTTTGTGCCCAGCACAAAGAAGAGTGACCTCGATTGCATTATAAGCTCCATATTTGGCAAACAAGTGGTCATCACACCTGGTCTATGTAGGATGTAATATCTCCGGATGGATCAAAGATCCACCCGATTACGCAGCGGAAACTACAAGATCTAGATCTAGTCAACCAAAATATATAAAAAAAATAGATCTAACCTACGAGGGGGTTAGATCACCAACCTTTTATGGTGAAAAACGTCAAGAACAAGTTGAGAAGCCAAAGTCTTCCAACGTGTGTCTCCAAGCACCACCAGGTGGATGGTGTTTCACGCCGCCGGACCTCCTCGATATGCTACCGTAAAAATCCGAAGAGATTTTTCCAACTCAAACCCTAAGAATAGAGGCCAAAATTTTCAGCCAATTTCTCTTGTGAATAGTGACGTGAATAGTGATCTTTTGGTACAATGGAGAACTCTTCTTAGATAGGAGAGAGATCATTGTTCCACAAGGATTTAATTTAATTAATGGATAATCAATCAAATAAATCCTTTTCCATAAAAGATAAATCTAATATTTTCCCAAACAAATTAGGATAAATAAAAGATCATTATCTAATATATTAATTATTTAACCAATAAATAATTAAGCACATGTCATATAATAACACAAAAAAACAAATTCCTTGTTAATAATATATACATATTGGCGCCAATACCTAATTAAATAGGTCATGGGCCGAAATTCACCAAACCGGGTCGAGTCCATGAAAAAATGTTTTTTCCATGTTTTTAATCATTTAGTCCAACTAAACAATTAATCCACATATCAATTAAATAGTGCAATGCTACTATTTAATTATAATCGAGGAGCAACGATGAGAAACCTATATGCTATATTAGAAGCCACGTCGGGGACCATGGACCCATATTCTGTAGCTACAATAAATCGAATAATATTATCTGTCAGACCGAACAATAATATTCAATCTATTAATTCCGGGATTACACCACCATAAACCCGAAACTGAACTCTACCGAATATAGATAACTTACACTCAACCATGAGTTGATAAGGTGTCAATTGGTATAATCATTACATACGGATAAATCCTCCATAGATCGCTCATTTTTCGAGTCGGGTATTTCCGTAAACCCTTCTCGAAACATATTATCCTTATTTACCATTAACCCCTAGTGATCAATTAGTTCACATACCGCACTAGTAGCTAATTAGTCTAACATGAACTCCGCGGATCGATCGCTTTCTAGGATTAACAAATAAGGGAATCTGTCTGCATAAATTCCCGAGGAAGGAATGGATTCCATATCTATGATAGCACGTATCTACTCACTCATTCCGCATCAGAGCCAACGAGAAGTGTTGGACCACATACTTCAAGTGATCCTTACTAACACATCAAACTCTACCCTAGTCTAAGCAGCTTGTCTCAGTGATCACCTCAGATTGAGATTAATCCATATATGATCATCTTGTGATTCGATAAGACTTCTCGATCACGGAATTATATCGAGAACTCAAATCAAATCGGTCCAAATTTCTATATGATTATCATCATATATAAATGCCCCACTAGGTACTCCTATTACCGATAAACCGATAAGACCGTCACACCGTAAAGTGTTCTCAAGCATTATTAGCATATTAATCATGAGACCCATACTCATTTAATCAACGCTACGGACTAAGTTAATTTTAAGTACATCTCACTAACTCAATCCTCTTGTGCATAGCCATACACTCGAGTTATGTGATTACATAAACGAGGTACTTAGGGTTTTCAATAGTGTCTTAATTATTAGCATACATGCATATAATAAGATGAATTATTAATTCTGTCCCTAAAACAATTACATAATTGTTTTTCGGCACTACACCTAACAATCTCCCACTTGCACGAAAGGCAAGTGGATTAATTGTTTTAGAGCACATCCTTTTTATATATATATTTACAACATTCTCCCACTTGCTCAAAACAAGTGAGACGTATCCCTCAAATCTGTACCCTCCAAGCGCATCTTAGTAATTCATCCTTCCAAGCACGACCGGAGTGTGCCTCCGTAGGGTAGGTTAGTGACCCGGCGCGTTCTTAGAATCCGAATACCATGTGACTCGGTACACTAATCAGGTAGGTTGGCGGCTTGGGTCAATCTTTGGGATTGAAACGTCGCCTTTCCTTCTAATCCGGTGGTACGATTGCAATATGCCTTTGATTCAACACTGAGGACAAAATCGACTTAACGATCATCCTTAATCTGACCTAAAGTCAGAATCAGTGTCACCACTTATATTCTAGTTTGCACCTGAATATACCAGCATATTATTCCTCATTCTCCCAAAGAGACTTGAGGATTCACTAAACATCCCATTTAGTATTCATCTGCAGGTTTAGATAACCATTCCTGAGAGGTAGGGTAGACTACATCGTTGAATGTTGCATAAATGCAAGAATATCTGAACCAAGTGAATTGGTGGGATTGCCAATAATCGATTCTCGAGAATTTGAGCGAATCAAATCCTTAAGAATGAATCCCGATGGCATGTAAGACTCTGACTTTAGATAACACACCCATGTTGTTCCCAACTGTTTCAGTGTTACCATTCACAAACACTAATCTACATACTACTTTACTAATATCGAAGCCCACCTACGAAAGACTTATCAATATTCTCGTCAAATCCATATATTAAAATATATGACTTAAAAATGACCGAGAGGTTTGCTTTAATCCCCAAAGGTTATAAGCTATGGCGGCAGCATCCCGCCAAAAGTTCATTCCGAATAAATGGAGATGTCGTTAGTCTCGCAAAAAGGTCTTGTGGAATCACCCATATTTTCTCGCTTCAGTATTTAATCCACCATTTGTTCTTAGCTAAAACCCTTCGCTTCAATGAATTCAGATTCCGTTGTTCGGCAAGGAAGTCTTAGGGAATCACCCCTATTTCCCGCTTTTTGATGAAATCAAGCAAGACCGAGTGGTAATAGAGATCACGGTTGGTTAACTCTCTACCTATTAGGAATCACCCTTAAATTACTCAATTTTTGCGCTGAAAGTGAAACTTTCCTATTCATTCGACTCTTCTCTGTGTAGTTCCAATTACTCCCACCGGGCCTGAGATACTCGTGTGGTTCTACAAGAGTTTCAATGTAATCGAGTATCAAACTCCATTCACGTGGGTTATGGCTTTTAAACCAACCTCTATGATCAGATCCATATATACCCACGAAGGACTATAGGTCATCAATCTACCTTATAGATCGTAAGGTCCTACAATGTGTAATGGACAAACCATACTCCCACCGCGCTCGGGTGGATTGATATAATGATCTAGTTTAGTAGTTCTTATTAGTGTTATCACCAATCGCCGGTGTTGGATGTGGATCAACAAATCGCTTAGTAACATCTTGAGTACAAATACTTCAAGATCTAAGGTTGTTATTTATAGACTCTATGAGACCGAGTTTGACAAAGATAACCGCTATTCTCTAGTTTTTACGAGTTTTATAACCAACCTGTACTCAATGCATTAAGATATTTCACGACCTGAACGTGCATGCAAAATTTCCAGTCCTACCTTCAAGCACTAAATGCTAAATGTCTATATTTACGGAAGTGGGTTGAACCAAATTCACTCCTTATCCACAAATGCATAGGCATCGTTTAGGTAGACTTCTCGGTTTTTCATCACAACGTAAACCGTTATTTTGCAACTAATATCTTAAATGAGTTCAAGAATGATCGTAGCACACCAATGACTATATAAGGCAAGTTGATGGTGTATCCTTTAGTGAAAACATTTCACTGGGGAGGCAGCCGAGCATCACCCCAAGACTACGCAAGAACCTATTTCTCGTATATGGAATACTCTATCTCCGTGAAAATCGTAGATTTCCTCCAAATATTTTGGATAAACTTACCGGAGTTTTGAGTAGTTATCGACAATATGTCACTACTCGTAAGCTCCCACTAGCTTGTATCTTTCATATGACCCGAAGGTCGATATGAACAAGCTATGTAACTTCTTTAAATCTATTACCCTTTTCCGATTGAAAGGAAACTTAGGCATTGTTCCTTTGAGACAGGTTCCTTTGACTCGAGATAGGAATCACCCTAAGCCGCCTTCGATCTTGTCGTTAGGGAATATGCACTAATTAATAGAATAGAAAGAAGCGCTTATCTAAATACGAAAACCATTTGCGCTTATATTGTGTTACATATACCTATTCAAAGATTTCTTAGTGGTTCTCGACTTTATCAAACAAAAGTCCGAGTCTTGGGTTCGTGCTACGAATGTTATATTTATCGTCAATAAGACAAACAAATTATCCTATTGAAAATGAATACATTCGTTCCAACAAATCCGAAACTAAAATGAATTTTCTGTGATACTCAAGAAGTGAATACGAGATTCATTTCCTTATATCACTCCCACTAGTGTATCTGAAATAACTGCCCGTTGTCTATTTTATTTATCGTTTAATGCAAAGCTACCTAGTTCTTCCAAAGAACTTTAGCTTTCGAGAAAATTGCTAAGGATGCATGTTCAGTGATCCGAAATCACTTTCCTTATCCTCTGATTTCCAATTCATTAATTTTCCGGTTTAGCCTTAAAACTACTTAGTTTAGACGACTAACACGTATAAACGTTCTTTCCCATTCTCGACTTTCCTTAGATGGAAACAGTCTTGAACTACCAGTTCGTTTGAGTAGACACTACTCTTGAACTTTGGGATGTTCAGTGTTACTTACTTGGACCATCGTTTTTTCTAATCAACAAATCATAAGACCAAAGCTCCCACTAGTTTATCGGTTCCAAATACCGCCTAACTAGCAACACTTTGTATTTATGATTTTTCAAAGATTAGAACATCACCTAGAACTAAGCTCCCACTAGTTTATCGGCCCAAATACCGCCTAACTAGCAATGTTGTGTTCATGATGTTTCAAAGATTATAAAATCTCCGTAACTAAGCTCCCACTAGTTTATCGGCCCCAAATACTATCTAACTAGTAACACTTAGTCTTGTTTTTCCAATGAATGGAGAAACTCTTGTGCATTCCATTACACATTTCTAATTATTCGTAAAAAATAATCATAAGACTAAGGCTCCTACTAGTTTATCGATTCCAAATACCGCCTAACTAAAGAACGCCTTATGTATATGATTTTCCAATTTTTCAATTAGAAATTTGATGTGTAATTACACTTTTAAAATTCACTAAATGAATTTTATCTGATAGTCCTATGTCATCTTTTGTAAACTAAGTATGGTCATCTCTCGTTCAACACGAGTGACACCCGTGACATACCTGTACTATGTCACTTAAGTTTTTAAAGGCTCAAGAGAAAATCTCTTCCGAAAAAGTTAACTGCATTTATAAATAATTACAACGTACTTGTTACTTTCCACATTTTTATTGATGTCCTATTATTAACAGTTTAGTAACCTAGATATTTAGTTGTAAATAAAATGACAGAAAGTTAAATTCAAAAATAAAATTTTCACTACTGGATTTATTTTAGGAATAATAAACTATAAGAAGTCTATCCTACCATTCCAAAGATTTAACCTCGCACCTCGGTGCGCTGTAGGTAGGTCAAAGAGGTGATAGTTAAACTGAGACAATCTCTCTCAATGATTAATCTTCGAGAATCAAACATCTCACGGAATCGACATCCCGGACCTTAATCACCGATTACCTACCTTTTCTAGCCTAGATATTTCAAAAATATCCATAATGAGTGTGACCTACTATATCGATCTCAAAGTACGCCCCGAGTATGCCGCCGTAGGGTCGGTCAATGACTCAACGAGTACCCAAAATCCTATCCTTTCGGAGACCAAGCCTTGAATTTTGATAGGGGTGAACACCATCCGTAGGGGGCCGAAATCAAAGCGGCTCGAGGCGCCACCCTTCTCTCACGTGCTTGCACCTATAGTAGAGGCCGTGGGGTCGGCCGTCGCCTTCCCGCCCCCACTCAATATTTTGAAAAAGTGGTGGGTTTACTAATTACGGTTTCGGTCTTGACAATAGGAAATAATAAATCAAAGTACTCCGAACAGGGTCAGTTATATAGGAAAGCCTACGCCGTCTTATTCGTTGGAACATATGTGACAGTTCAGGCCAATCTGGCAAGAGAAGCCCCGCTTTAGCCCGAAGGTTTATCGGCTATGCTAAGTCCTCGTCGAATCACAGAACGCACATCACACGTGGAGGGGAGTCGATTGAGCCGGCTCGGTTGAACTCGCCCAACCATGGTTAGACCATTTCCAACCCATGTACTAAGATTCTCCGATTTCTAGATTGTCACCCAAAGCGTAATCTCGCTTCGCGCTAAGGTGGGTTCATTGAGAAGCCATCACCAAAAGCTCAACGATTTATCCAAGTGGGATTCACCGAGAATCCATCACTAAAATCGTAACGATTGACAAAACCCGGTTCCTCGGTTTTAATAATTAGTTACTTAATTAATTAACTACCACATATTAATTAAATAAGTCTTTAAACTAATTATACGAGTTATACATGCCTAATTTATTCAAAATAAACTAGCTACATGTATGCATTGGAGTGGAATCATGATATGATGCATGTCATGGCAATTTTCCGGTTCTATCACATAATTTCGATCATACACGAAAAAATAACGGAAAAATTAAACACCGAGATGGATCGTTGGTACCCCCGAATCTAACCTATTAAAAAAAAAAACAAACAAACCCTAACTAGGGTTTAAAAATTTCTGATCTGTTGCTGCTGCGTTTGATCGATGATCGGACATCCAAACGAACTTTGATCGGCATGAAAATTTATGGACCTGTACATCACTCCTCCTACTTGAATATGGACGGTTGGATCTGAGTTTTGACGGTCCAATTGATCCCAGCAAGCCGCCGATCCAACTGCTGCATTTGGTTATAACTGCGGCACAGCAGTGTCTTCCCGGGGATGTTCGGGCATCGAGACAAAATCCGATCGACCTGAAATTTTTAGGACTTGTTTATAACTCCATGGTAGTCGATCTGAACGGTCGGATCTTCGTTTCAACGGTCCAATCTCTTCCAGAAATTCGACGAACTCACAGCTAGGGTTTTAATGCCTGCTGTGCTTTTCTGTTACAGTAGCAACTTTATAGCAGCGATCGGACATTGAGATCTACTCCGATCGTCACGAAATTTTTAGGCAATGTTATTCAACTTTTATTATTCATTCTGACCAGAGGGATCGTCGTTTCAACGGCTCAAACGCCAGGAAAAAATAAAAAACGGAACAACAACAAAACAGATTACTTCTAGGAAATTAAAATTACAAAATTTCCTATACTCATATAAACGAATTTATATGAGTTTACAATAGATCTAATGAGTAAACAGTACCAACCTCAATCCATCTCTTCAACCACAACATATCAAAGCATTTATCATCATGATTTTCGAAAAAAAAACAATGCAATCTAAACATGCAATTTCCACTCCTAGATCTAAAATTCACATACTTTGATTGATAGATCAAAGGCTCTGATACCACTTGTAGGATGTAATATCTCCGGATGGATCAAAGATCCATCCGATTACGCAGCGGAAACTACAAGATCAAGATCTAGTCAACCAAAATATATAAATAAATAGATCTAACCTACGAGGGGGTTAGATCACCAACCTTTTTATGGTGAAAAACGTCAAGAACAAGTTGAGAAGCTAAAGTCTTCCAACGTGTGTCTCCAAGCACCACCAGGTGGATGGTGTTTCACGCCGCCGACCTCCTCGATATGCTACCGTAAAAATCCCAAGATTTTTCCAACTCGAACCCTAAGAATAGAGGCCAAATTTTCAGCCAATTTCTCTTGTGAATAGTGACGTGAATAGTGATCTTTGGTACAAATGGAGAACTCTTCTTATATAGAGAGAGATCATTGTTCCACAAGGATTTAATTTAATTAATGGATAATCAATCAAATAAATCCTTTTCCATAAAAGATAAATCTAATATTTTCCCAAACAAATTAGGATAAATAAAAGATCATTATCTAATATATTAATTATTTAACCAATAAATAATTAAGCACATATCATATAATAACACAAGAAAACAAATTCATTGTTAATAATATATACATATTGGCGCCAATACCTAATTAAATAGGTCATGGGCCGAAATTCACCAAACCGGGTCGAGTCCATGAAAAAATGTCTTTTCCATGTTTTTAATCATTTAGTCCAACTAAACAATTAATCCACATATCAATTAAACAGTGCAATGCTACTATTTAATTATAATCGAGGTGCAACGATGAGAAACCTATATGCTATATTAGGAGCCACGTCGGGGACCATGGACCCATATTCGGTAGCTACAATAAATCGAATAATATTATCTGTCAGACCGAACAATAATATTCAATCTATTAATTCCGAGATTACACCACCATAAACCCGAAACTGAACTCTACCGAATATAGATAACTTACACTCAACCATGAGTTGATAAGGTGTCCATTGATATAATCATTACATACGGATAAATCCTCCATAGATCGCTCATTTCGAGTCGGGTATTTCCGTAAACCCTTCTCGAAACATATTATCCTTATTTACCATTAACCCCTAGTGATCAATTAGTTCACATACCGCACTAGTAGCTAATTAGTCTAACATGAACTCCGCGGATCGATCGCTTTCTAGGATTAACAAATAAGGAATCTATGTCTGCTACTTCCCGAGGAAGGAATGGATTCCATATTCGTGATAGCACGTACTACTCACTCATTCCGCATAGAGCCAACGAGAAGTGTTGGACCACATATTTCAAGTGATCCTTACTAACACATCAAACTCTACCCTAGTCTAAGCGGCTTGTCTATGATCACCCCAGATTGAGATTAATCCATATATGATCATCTTGTGATTCGATAAGACTTCTCGATCACGGAATTATATCGAGAACTCAAATCAAATCGGTCCAACCCTATATGATTATCATCATATATAAATGCCCCACTAGTACTTCTATTACCGATAACCGATAAGACCGTCACACCGTAAAGTGTTCTCAAGCGCATTATTAGCATATTAATCATGAGACCCGCACTCGATTAATCAACGCTACGGACTAAGTTAATTTTAAGTACATCTCACTAACTCAATCCTCTTGTGCATATCCATACACTGAGTTATGTGATTACATAAACGAGGTACTTAGGGTTTTCAATAGTGTCTTAATTATTAGCATACATGCATATAATAAGATGAATTATTAATTCTGTCCTAAAACAATTACATAATTGTCTTTCGGGCACTACACCTAACAGTCTACTCAACCGATTTATGAATCTTCCAAACACTGGTCCGGCTGATGTGAAAAATATACAGATTGACATCAAAACATTCTGGATAGAAATAGCCAAGAATCCCAGAAATAACAGCAAGAGATACAACCTCCCAAGATAAACACTCAAATGTTCATTTGCTGAATTTGCACCAGTAATCACCAAAAATATTGAAGGTAGAAAAGGGTCGATAGAGAACCTGAATGAGCTACGGGTTAAGCCAATGGAGATTATCTATCAAGGTATTTCCTTCAACTGGTCACAGTTTGTTTTCAACAGGTTGAAAGGACAAATCCATAAGGAAATTGATCTGGCAATTAAGGCACCAAGCAAGGGTTTATAGAAGAAAGGTGACTTCTGGGAGAGGACATCTTATGGGTTCCCTCTTCAACATTTGTTTGACAAATTGAAGGTGAAACCCATCAATCTGCATCCTCCACACAAAGCCAAGGTAATGTTCATGTATGTAAAGGCATCACAGAAATCCAAACCCACTACCGATAGAAAAAGGAAAGATCCTGAAAGCAGCAGATCAGGAGTGGGAAGAAGAACCAGATCTCAAAAGGCACAAGATGATACCCCTGTAATCAGTGCCAGCAACCAGGATAACCTAGTGACGATCGGTGATGGTGTATCAACTGAGGGAGAGAAACAAGAAGAAGTCGCCTATCTGGTAGAAGGTGAAGAAGGATATCGTCTTACTTCATCTGATGAAGAAGACAATGAAGATGAAGAAAATGCTACTGAAAGTGAGGCAGAAAAAGGTGCAGAAGAACAACATGAAGGAGATCATTTTGAAAGAGATCAAGAAAAGATGGACATTTCTGATGATGATCTGACAATTCAAGAGGTACTCTTTAGGAGCCTTAGCAATATGGCCAAACAGCCGAGTGAGCCACCGATCAAGCTCACTCTGCCGAACATGTCCACATCCCCAAAGATTCATCAAAGGGAAAACCAAATCGAAGAAATTCGACCCTCGGCTTATGAAAAAGAAAACCATCTATCACAGGGCCAGGCAATAGCAAGCCACTCTCAGCCTCCCTCTGACCCTGAGACTGCTGAAGAAGAAAATGAAAAAGAATAAGAAAAAGAAAAGGACGAAAAAGAAAAGGACGAAAATGAAAATGAGGAAACTGAAGAAGAAGAGAGTGATGCTTCAGCACCAGCAGAAATTGATCCCAAAAGAATTTTCAATCTGGATATTCAACCCTTAATTGTGGACATGGAAAAGCAATATCACAAAGAGTAAAACCCGAAAGTCGCTTTAGGGAGTGATGCAACCTCCTTAAATCACAAAATTGAGGCCCTCATCAGTCACATTAAGGTTCAAGATGAGGTGATGGAGAAACAGGGTAACTTACTTTGCAATCTACAACATCTCATTCCCTACCATGTCCAAACAAATCTCGAATTTCATGCTGGCAAGATTGATGACAATATCAAACCATTGATGGATACCTTGAATGCTCACACAAAACAAATCCACCATCTAAATGAGGTTATGAACTACTCTGGCCAGCAACTCAACACCCTCATCAATGTCACTGAAGCAAACAACAAAATTCTGGAGAAAAATATGGTCCTCTCCCAAAGTCTGAGGCAGCAAACAAAATTCTTGAAGCACAGTTTGGTGCTGCCAAAAAGGGGGAAGGAAGATCAAAGCCTAAAAGCTCCAGTGGAAAGAAAGAAAGCCCAACAGATAAGGGCAAGGGCATCAAAGGCAAGGGCATCAGGTTTGAAGAATAGAAGAAGTAGTCATTTCCATAATTTTTGGTGCCTTTGATTTTTATTGAAAGATGCTATATCTTATTGCCCCTGAATGCTTGAATAAAATAATTGAGTTTTATTCTTTTGTTTATTATGAAAATTTTGGTACACATATGTTCAGGCTTATGAGGGATTTGGCATCATCAAAAAGGGGGAAATTGTTAGGAACATTTTATTATGTTTTGATGATGGCCGTACTAGCTGTTATAGCAAGCCTGAAATAAGTTAGAATTCTCTGTATAAGTCTTTACTTAGAGTCTGACATGTTGTATAAGATGAGTCAGACAAGTATTGTACTAGTTGGTAGGACGGCTAAGTAAAAACAGATACCCGGCAGAGTGATGCCAGCCAAGTACCAGCAGAGAAGTATGAAGACATTATGGTCTGACTTATAACCAAGGAAGTCTGTGATAACCTTGGATAAGTCTAAGTAAAAAAATACATTGTCAAATATGGTGTACACTGATCTCACCCAAATCAAGGATCAGTGAAGTACAAAAAGTACTCGAAAGAATTAAAGAAAACAACAATGCAGTAAACCGGCAAAGTAAACTGAATTTCGGCTGAGTAAAGATAGAGTAGTGAAGGAAGAACTAAACAGCCAAGTCAGAAGAATCACTTAACCGTTCAGGGAACGGCCAAGTAAACTTCACTCATTCAGAATTCAAGTGATAAAGATCAAGCACTGAATGCACAATCAATTGAGGATCAATTAAGGACGGATTTTCTAATAAACATTTGAAGAAAAATCCGATCACTGAAATCAAGGAGAATATAATTAAGGGGGAATCAAGCATTCAATCAAGGATTATTCTCCACATTAAATAGCCAAAGGACGGAAATTCAAATCAAGGATTATCAAGGCTATAAATAGAAGGCATTGACAGACAAGAAAGATAACGATTAAGTCTGGTAAAATACAAGCAAAAACTCTGTTTAAGTGAAAAGCCTTCTATCTGTACTAAAAGGAAATATCTAGATATCAACTCAGGAATCAGAACTTCAATTGCAAATCAAGCTCTGCGATTGATCAAGAAATCTGTGAATTCAATTCACATCAACTGAGGCAATTGAATCAGAGGAATCTGAGAAGGAGTTGCAACCTTTGTGTTAGCTGCTGAAAGATTTGTTTTCAAAGAGCAGAGATAGAGACTGAGTCACTGAAGCTTTCTAAGCCAGGGAGTGATAGTCTTGAAGATTGTGAAGCTTGTGTAGTCAAGGACAATCGTACTATTGTATCTGTGAAAACAATAGTGAATTCCTCCAATCATCACAAGAGAAGAGTGGATTAAGGGATTACACCACAATAAACCTTTGTGTCTATTTTCTTTCAGCAATTTACTTTACAACACTTTATTTCATTATACACTATATATCTATGATTGCATAATCTACTTCGAAACAACACTTTAAGAAGGGACTTATCCGCTGCCCAAAAGCTTTTAAATACAAGAAAAGTTTTGAAACTCCACTATAGTCATTCACCCCCCTCTGAGTATAGTCTTACCCTTCTCTAGGACCAACAAACCTTGCTCTGATACCATATGCTGGATATACAGAAACCCGAATCCGGATCCGATCCATAATTGGATCGTCAGATCTGATTCACAGCACCGATCGAGACGCTCGATCATGCACAGCAGAAGCTACGAATTAAATTCGCATGCGATTTTACCACGATTTAATTCACATAACTACATGATAGTTAGATTTACCCAACAGAAGAAGGAGCTGTAGTAGACAAAAGAGAAGACGCACTCTTCCGGATTGTATCTCCAAGCGACGACTGGTGGACGTCGATCCTCGTAGTAGAACCTCCTTGAATATGCTCCAAGAAAAACCCTAGGTTTTTCTTCTCCTAATGGCTTGAACAAGAAACTAAATTTTATTTTCTTTTTAGATGAAAGTGGAGCAATTTATGATGATTTATTGTGTTGGAGGGAACTCTCTTTATATAGTAAAATAACTAGTCAAGAGAAAGTTATCATTTTCACAATACAATCACCTATATTCGTAAGGAAAAGATATTCGCCATAAAATAAGAGATCATTGCCATAAAATCAATCTTTTATTTTTTCCATTAATTATCTAACAAATAAATAATTAATTAATTATACATGTGACATAGTCTAGG
The DNA here is from genome assembly GCA_026214975.1 of Gentiana macrophylla. Lineage (NCBI taxonomy): Eukaryota > Viridiplantae > Streptophyta > Magnoliopsida > Gentianales > Gentianaceae > Gentiana > Gentiana macrophylla. The sequence continues at coordinate 21,845 of JAOBSW010000117.1, read as the reverse complement.
AAATTTTTTTTCCTAATTTTCTCACAATATGTGGCGCCACCTTTTCCAATAAATTTAATAGAAAATGTCTTTCCTATTTTACATATTATTTACCAAATAAATAATATTCGCATATTCATTAAATATACCAACTATTTAATTTATTCTCGAGGTTCCACAAAACGAGAAAACACTCGCGTGTTAGGAACCAAACCGGGGACCATGGACCTATAACCAGTAGCTACAATAAATTGAATAAAATATTCATCGAACATAATATTTCTACTCAACTCATTAATTCCGGAATTACGCCACCATAAATCCGAAACTGAACTCTATCGATTATAGATACAACTTATTCTCAGAAAGTTGAGTCAATAAGTGTCCATTGATATAACCATTACATACAGACTAACCCTCCATAGACTATCCGTAACGAAGCGGGATTATTTCTGTAAACCTTCTTCAGTACATCTTATCCTTATATATCATCAACCCACTACAGATCAATTAGTTCATAACCAATACGAACTCGGCCGATCGATCAGTTTCTAGGATCAACAAATAAGGGGATTGTCTTTCTGCTTCCCATGAGAAGAAATGGAATCCATATATGTGAGACGCACACTCCTCACTCCTTCCAGAATAGTGCCAACGTAAATGTGATTCAGACCGCGCCTCTTAGCAATCGTTAATGAACACATCAAACCCTATCTTGAAACAAGCAGGCGTCTGCAATCACTTCAGGATTAAGGTTAATCCATATATGATCATGTGTGATTTAATAAGATTACTCAATCACGGAATTATATGAGAAATGCAAATTAAATATATATAAATGCCCCACTTAGATAACCAATATCGACGGTCCGGATTAGACGGTCATACCATAAAGTGTTCTGGGCGCATTAAGTTCACCAAGGACTAGCAATTTAAGTGTATCACCATAATATTAATCCTCACGTGTGACATACACTAAGTTATATGGCTACATATGATACGACTTAGGGTTGTCAGTAGTGTATTACTTATAAGCACGGAGCAAGTAATAAGATGAGAATAAATCTATCATTTATTAATTATAAAAACAATTACATAAATTGCTTTCAGGCTCTACTTCCAACATGTATGACTTGAGCCGCTTTTCTTCTACAAGGTCGAGGTCGAGTTTCCGTTGCAAACGATTTTCAGCCTCGCTGAAATGTGAGACAATTATGTTAGGAAATCTACGCGGGAACGCAGCGGAATTTAAAATTTTGATTTCCTTTTACCCAAGATCGACTTCGTTTAAGCAATAAACAAATAGATAGTAGACGGTGGTTACCTTGGTTGATCTAAAAGATCGACGCTTTGACCGTCTAAGGAGAGTAGTTCTGCATAGAGCCGCCCAAGTGTTCGGCCTCTACCGCTAGTCCACACGAACAGCCCGCCAGAATCCCATCATGGATTGCTATTGGAAAACTCCGGTTGCTAGACCGGCCTTTTTCCCCTCTCTCCAACTCTCTATAGGATGCTCTCCAATTTTACACAAGAACTATTAGTTCTTGGAATTATGATGTACAAAAGAGCTTGACACCCACTTCCTTTTTATAGGGAGAGTGGCGCCCCAAAGAAGAGTAGAAAGGAAGAAAACCTTTCTCCAATAAAATAAGGAAAATATAATTGATTGATTTATCTCATTTATTATAATATCTTATATTAAATAAATCTAGGATATTGTCAATATCTTATATTGATTATTTCCAAGATCTTGTCAATATCTTATATTGACTATATTTATTTTATTACCATAAATCAATTTACACATGTGTATATATCACATATATATTACACAAATAAATCTATATATTATATATGCCATACACACAGTTGGTGCGCATGCAACTCTTTGATGCGCCACATGCATGCATCATTCATATATATATATTATATTAATATCTAATATTAATATTTGGTAATACAATTAATTAAATTGCACAATCCAAGTGTATCATATACACACACAAATTGCGCCACCTTAGCCAATAAATTGGCATCCGGGATATTCTTTAATTAATATAATATTATTAATATCTTGTATTTAATTTATTCATAATAAATAAATACCACCATATTAATTTACCACTATAACCTTTATAGTCTCGAGATAAACTTTCCTTATTTGGTTATCATCTATAACCACATTTTAATCCGGCTAGATGTTCATATGTGTGTGACCCGATAGGCTTCCGAATATGTTGGCCGTAGACACAAAGTGCAAATTACGAAAATGCCCTTCATGCCTAACGATCACGGGATAGCGTCTAGCAACACACCGTGACCCCCAATCATCGGAAGAGTCAAATGCAATGACTACTACCTTTCATGTGAAACAGTTACCGTGTAACTTACAATCCTATCGCTGTAATAATATCCATACGGTCGTTAGTCGAGTGTCAAAACATCAACGACCGTATCTTATAATCTGGATATCATGCTCTCTCGAAGTAACTCATTTACTCCCACTTTGCAAAGATTCACGAGAGTAAGACATTCCTTATAAGAAGGCCATTTCGGATATTCGATCCCAATCATAGGATACGCGATTCCCGGACGACCAATCATGTATACTCCGCATGCTTCAAAAGATCACACCCAATCACTACCGCATGATCGCCCGTGGCTGTGGAAACCTCAATAGTGTCAAAGCATGACAATCCACACCGTGATGCCATGAAGACTCCGGTCTTAAGGATAATTACACAACCGCCACATAGTGTGACACTTATCTCGTGTAAGTGGGTCGATCCTAACGTCACGCGTTCTCTAATACACGTCCACGTCATACCCAAGTGTCTCTACACTTCGATAGACGAGATCTATTCCCTTGCCTTAAAGACAGAAGACATCCAATACGTGCTAGTCTGTTTATACTATCAATGCCCTGTTTAATAGTACATCAGCTAGAGACATTTAAGTATCAAACTTATTAAAGTGATTAGAGATCTCATCAACCATAATCGACTATCATGGTTTCTCTATCACAGTTTAATACTAAGGACGTTATCACATAACAATTCATAATTGGTTCTTTAAAAGAACATATATATGACAACAGAAAAGCCATTTAATATATGTACAAACATAAAGAAATAGTACAAATGATCCGACCGGTCGGATCCGTCCAACCCGATTGGGTTTAGGACACTATTTCAACAATCTCCCACTTGGCCTAAAACCAATCACTCGCACACACAAGACCAAGTTGAAACACAAGAATCTCATGCAATACTACGCAACCAAATTTTAGCCATAAACGGATCGCTATCCGTGGGGACTCGGACTATCTTCATATCACGTTCCAAATGACCAAGTCAAAGGAACTGCCTCAACACACACACGAATCTCTGACGAGACCCTGGTCCTTGCTTCAAGCAACGAATCCACTTACTATATCAACTATATAGAAAAGGTGGAAGAACCATACAAGGTTCAGGAATGAACCTTCTAGATCCATGCACTGCTCCCGCTGCGCCTCCAAGGCACTACTGTGTTTTGGCCTAGTTGTAGAATTTACAGTGGCCCATAGGCTAGAACATTTCTAGAACACTGTATCACTTAAACAAAGTGACTACAAACCCAGACTGTAGCTCCCACTCGCCTTCATAAGACTCAGGATATACGTCTGTATATCTACGTTTATTTAATTCCAAGTTTCAATAAACTAGGAAACTTTCCTTAACTTGTTTAAGGATATTCTCGACATTCACCAGATTTACTTTCATACTTGCTCATGACTCTTCATGAAGTATGAACATCTGGCATTATTTTATGATGGTTCCTATCGCATTAGCAAAGGAAACCTTCCATAAACATCATCTTTCACCTTATCTTTAGGACTAACGTCCTAACATAGATAGATCTTGAGATCTATGCTAAACTTCTTTTAGCATCACATCTATATGGGTAAACTATAATTTAACAGCAGTTAAATCTATCACTATAGATTTTATTTCTAAAAATAAGAACTGCTAATCCAAGTGCTTTCGTAAAGATCTTGAACTACCAAACATTAATTGACTGTGACATGGGGTGATAATTCTCGAGAGAGAGATATCCAATACCTTACTCGAAAATCGTACCACACTCCCACTATTCATCTTGCACATTAGGCATATCCTTCTTTTGACTAAATCAAACGCCTTTGATTATCAAACAAAGAATTTGTCTAGAGAAACTTGTTTGAGTCCATAAATGGATCTCGTGGGCTTACATATCATGTTATTGTCTATGAACATTGAGCTTTACGCCCAACGTCTTCAACACTATCATATAGCCATGATACGGTTATAACAAGCATCATCTGAATAGAACTTGGCTCACCGGCAAAGATAAAGGTAATTACAAGGTTTACACCTCATACCCTTCACCGTCACTATAGCCTTATGGTAATCATATTACTATCCATGTCGACCTTTCAGGGACACTCCTTGGGTAAGACAGACTAGGTTCACAACCTGGTTGTCACCGATGGAATCTAATTCGAGATATTATGGCTCTAGCCATATCTCTCAATATTGCCTCTCAAACATTCTTTCATAAGTCGTGAGATATTCATTCTTCAAGATGAACATACCAAAGACCTTTTTTCAGCTTAAGGTCATCCACAGACTTACAGAATTTTTGTGTGCACTGAGCAGTGATCTACACCTCATCGCTATGTGGCGTCCGCTCACGTTCCTATGGTTGAATATATCTTTGTGGATCTCAAACTGTTTTGAGATCTGATTCACTCCCACTGCTTCTTTTGGAAGAAACACTTCCTTTAGAAAGACAGATGTTTTGAGACAAACATTTTGCTCATGCGACAAGTAAATAATATCAAGCGTACTTGCTAAGATATTCCACAAAGTTGCATATGTCGTACTAGGCTCCAAGCCTTCCTGACTTTGCCTATGACAACTTCAAATCATCGGTTAAGATAGATTCGACATTATCCTCCTCCATATCTAATATGGAATTTATTCAACCTTTATTCTTTGGAACTAGGTTAAGTATAAGGGCACTATCCCGAAACGGGTAAGGGATACATCGCATGGCTTGTGTCGCACCTTTATCATATAAAGTGTTATTTCCATTTTGGGAACACAATCTAGTTTGCGTATCCCAAAGATGGTATCCTTCAAGGGAGAATCTTATTCTTTTCAGACGACTTCTGAAACACTCTTCAGGTATTAATTACTTCAATCCAATTGAAGATTAATTCCTAAGTAGCTCGTCAACCTCATATTCGTACTAGCTCGAACTTTTCGGGCTTTCCGAATTGTCGTACTTCAATAAGTACATTCAACTATTTCTAAAAATAGTCATAGAGATTAACAAATAATTATTTGTAGCATTAATTGTCATAAGCCAACAAACATCGGTATGTTTAAGCTTTAGACAATTTTTCTAGATTTTATAACCTTTTCATAAAAGGGTATTTTAGTCCTCTTTGGATAAGATACGTATAACCCACATGATTCATAATCATATGGTTCAACATCATCGAATGACGCTTAATTACACGCTTCCTTCCGGAGAGACTATGTCTGTGAGTAACCACAAATCAAGGATAATAACCATACAAATATTTAGTTGAGATCTCATCACATATATCAACTATATAGTGACATCAATCTAGTATGTTAGATTCAATGACCTTCCAACTTTATCGAATAACATTTATTCTTTACAATTGAATGTGTCTACTAAATCCTAACAAATAACCGAACTTGTGTCCTTCATAAGAACCGAAACATAATAACATTTATTTAGTTCCCCTTCGCGTTTACTAGATCCGAAAAGTGTCACAACGCTTGCTTCACCTTCCATATCTCAGTATTTAATCTTTCTAATTTAATCATACTACAAGATATCATATATCTAAGAGTTGACTTGAACTTAGATAGATTTATCTCAACTTACTTGCCTAGAAATGTAAACTTCAATAAGTTCTCTATTTAAGCACATGCCCTAACTTTTCCCTTTTAATCCTTTAAGCACTTGAGAAATGTTTCTTATTGTAGTCTTCATAAGACTTAAGAAAGATCACAAGAGCTATGTTTTCAATTTCCTTTCATAAAGAAAATCTAAAGTTTATTAAATAGTTTATTTAACCTTTTGAATCGTATTCAAAACATTGACTATTTAATTAATCTTTAAGCAATGATAGAATTAAGTCTATACTTAAATCTTACAATTTTGAAAACAACCTTTCCAAAATTAGATCTGGTCATTCTTATTCAACGTTTGAATTAAGTGTCATCGTATGACAGAATGATCATCTTGGATCGTATCCAATATATGACTAATTCGTTGAAACTAATTTCAAATGATTTAATCATATCATGAGCTTCTGCTTTCATTAATAATTAAAGTCTTGGAGTACTCCATCAAATATGTAGTCTCCTTGTCTCTAACTACTATAACGGGATTGCTCATGTCATTGCTTATTTTAAAAGGATTAAAATTACTTAACCATATTTGAGAACGTTTCTCAAAAGGTAACAGTCATAATTTGGTTTTACTAATCGAGAATAATACATAAATATAAAGTTTGCTAAAACTACAACATAAAAATGAAAATAAAAGAGTGTTGTTGTCTATACACGCAAAATCAAAAATGGTCTTTTGATTTATGATTTTGCTCCCACTAGTCAACTACTCCCAATTGACTTTCAAGAATCAAAAATTCTTTAGTGGCTGAAATCCTATCTAGTTGACTCGATCCCCGACGTGGGCCGATCGACCGGGTCAATTTCGACGGGTAGGTACTTCTTACCAATCGCGTCTAACGCGACTTCCAGTGGTTTGACTAGTCAACTCTTTGACAATTCACATCGCCTCATGTGATAGTCAACCGTATGTCTCTAAAATCGCACGGTCCCGACGTGGGCCAATCACCGCAAGATTCTTAGTCGAGTCGTAACCCAAGTATTCATGAGATCTCATAACGATCATATCTCGATAATGACGATATACCCGTGGTAGGTCAACTCCCGACGTGGGCGATCGCTTGGATCCGAACAAGGGCTCTTCACCGTCACTATAATATTGGGAGACATATTATAACTCGATTTTTGTTGTGGGAGTAATTTTAAATTAATTCACTTAATTAATTTCAATTAATTCTCTTAATTAATTTAATTACGGTCTCACAAATATATCTATCTCTATAGACATACATCCTACACATTTATCTAGATCGTGCCTAGTCATGCATCTATCGTATCATATAAAATAAATACAAGCACAAAATAAATAAATGCGTAAAGTAACCGGTATGATCATGGACTTTTCCTAGGTGCGGTTTCAATACAAACTCGACGAAACCGCTGGTCACAATCTAAGGGTAGCCGCAACCGCCAATAGGATCTTTAATGCGCCATTCTCCAATGGGATCTTTATTTTTCGCCTTTCTTTGGTCTCCATCTTCTCGCCTCCATTCTTGTTACATTTAATTCTATCTAATAAAATAAATACACCCGCCGCATTACGGGGAGTCAACGGAATGGGATAAATGCAGTAAAATAAACTAGGTCACGCTTCTTCATAACGGCTGTGACAATTTTTAAACCAACAGAAAAATTAAATCATTCACATCTATCCTATCGGCCGAGTCCATGATCAATCGGGTCCATATAATCATATTATATCTACTATATCTAATCCATACAATAAAATCTTATGAAAAAGATAAAATTAAAATTTAACTACTTGCGTCTTAATTAATCAATTAACATTTAATCTATTAAATAATTTTACCCAATCAATCAACTAATTAACATTTAATTAATTAAATGATTTTAATGTAAATAAAATTAACGATTAATTTTAAACCGATTTTAATTTTAATTTTAATTAATCGTAACTATTCCAAAATAAATCAAAATTAAAATTATTTCTCTTTGTTTCTTTCCTTTTGATTCGTAATCAAAGGGATGCCTTTAGTTTCTAAACCAAATTTGGCTTAGGCTCAGCCACTTTCCAAAATCAAAATTTTGAAGTGGCTTAGCTAAGCGCTTTACAAATCAAATATTTGAAAGGGCTTGCGCTATTCCAAATCAAATATTTGAAAGCCAAATAATTTTAGTTTAGGCTTCGGCCACTTTCCAAAATCAAAATTTTGGAAGTGGCGCTTGCTAAGCCTTTTCCCAAATCAAATATTTGGAAGGCCTCAGCCTATTCCAAATCAAATATTTGGAAAGGCCAAATAATTTTGGTTTAGGCCTGGCCACTTTCCAAAATCAAAATTTTGGAAGTGGCCTAGGCCTAGGCCTTTTCCCAAATCAAATATTTGGAAAGGGCCTAGGCCTATTCCAAACAAAGTTTGGAAAGGCCATTATCATTTTAATGTCATGTGGCATCCCAATGGCCAAACTATTTGAACCATTGGTTAGCCACATGACACAACTAAACAAAGGAGATTTTAATCACAACTATGAACCATATTGAATCACAAAATACACAAAACAAAAATTTAGAGATCCACCAAAGATTGACCGGTCTACCGATCGCCGCGGCAAAGTTGCCTCTCTGCCGCCGCCCGCCGCCTTGGCCGCCGCCGGTGGTGGTGCCGCCGCCACTCGGCCGAGCACCACCCGATCCTTTTTTTTTTTTTCATGTATCAATTTTGCAAATCAAAATCTTTCATCTTTTAATTACGTGATTTAAACGATAAAATTAACTACGCATAATAACATGCTTATTGCTTAAGCTCAAGCTCGCCCGATACCATCATTGTTAGAAATCTACGCGGGAGCGCAGCGAATTTAAAATTTTGATTTCCTTTTACCCAAGATCGACTTCGTTTAAGCAATAAACAAATAGATAGTAGACGGTGGTTACCTTGGTTGATCTAAAAGATCGACGCTTTGACCGCCTAAGGAGAGTAGTTCTGCATGAGCCGCCCAAGTGTTCGGCCTCTACCGCTAGTCCACACGAATGTACCCGCTGTAATCCCATCATGGATTGCTATTGGAAAACTCCGGTTGCTAGACCGGCCTTTTCCCTCTCTCTCCAACTCTCTATAGGATGCTCTCCATTTTACACAAGAACTATTAGTTCTTGGAATTATGATGTATAAAAGAGCTTGACACCCACTTCCTTTTATAGGAGAGTGGCGCCCCAAAGAAGAGTAGAAAGGAAGAAAACCTTTCTCCAATAAAATAAGGAAAATATAATTGATTGATTTATCTCATTTATTATAATATCTTATATTAAATAAATCTAGGATATTGTCAATATCTTATATTGATTATTTCAAGATCTTGTCAATATCTTATATTGACTATATTTATTTTATTACCATAAATCAATTTACACATGTGTATATATCACATATATATTACACAAATAAATCTATATATTATATATGCCATACACACAGTTGGTGCGCATGCAACTCTTTGATGCGCCACATGCATGCATCATTCATATATATATATATTATATTAATATCTAATATTAATATTTGGTAATACAATTAATTAAATTGCACAATCCAAGTGTATCATATACACACACAAATTATGCCACCTTAGCCAATAAATTGGCATCCGGGATATTCTTTAATTAATATAATATTATTAATATCTTGTATTTAATTTATTCATAATAAATAAATACCACCATATTAATTTACCACTATAACCTTTATAGTCTCGAGATAAACTTTCCTTATTTGGTTATCATCTATAACCACATTTTAATCCGGCTAGATGTTCATATGTGTGACCCGATAGGCTTCCGAATATGTTGGCCGTGAGACACAAAGTGCAAATTACGAAAATGCCCTTCATGCCTAACGATCACGGGATAGCGCGTCAGCAACACACCGTGACTCCCAATCATCGGAAGAGTCAAATGCAATGACTACTACCTTTCATGTGAAACAGATTACCGTGTAACTTACAATCCTATCATTGTAATAATATCCATACGGTCGTTAGTCGAGTGTCAAAACATCAACGACCGTATCTTATAATCTGATATCATGCTCTCTCGAAGTAACTCATTTACTCCCACTTTGCAAAGATTCACGAGAGTAAGACATTCCTTATAAGAAGGCCATTTCGGATATTCGATCCCAATCATAGGATACGCGATTCCCGGACGACCAATCATGTATACTCCGCGATGCTTCAAGATCACACCCAATCACTACCGCATGATCGCCCGTGGCTGGGGAAACCTCAATAGTGTCAAAGCATGACAATCCACACCGTGATGCCATGAAGACTCGGTCTTAAGGATAATTACACAACCGCCACATAGTGTGACACTTATCTATGTAAAGTGGGTCGATCCCCAACGTGACGCATTCTCTAATACACGCCCACGTCATACCCAAGTGTCTCTACACTTCGATAGACGAGATCTATTCCTGCCCTTAAAGACAGAAGACATCCAATACGTGCTAGTCTGTTTATACTATCAATGCCCTGTTTAATAGTACATCAGCCTAGAGACATTTAAGTATCAAACTTATTAAAGTGATTAGAGATCTCATCAACCATAATCGACTATCATGGTTTCTCTATCACAGTTTAATACTAAGGACGTTATCACATAACAATTCATAATTGGTTCTTTAAAAGAACATATATATGACAACAGAAAAGCCATTTAATATATGTACAAACATAAAGAAATAGTACAAATGATCCGACCCGGTCGGATCCGGTCCAACCCGATTGGGTTTAGGACACTATTTCAACAATGCTTGGCAGTGCCATTTCAACCGGAGCTATGGCTTCTGAGCTGTAAGCTAACGCAAAAGGGGTTTCACCTGTTATGGTTTTACGCGACGTTCGGAGCGACCATAGGGCCGCTGGTAGATGATCTACTTATTTTCCCACTTTTTCATCAAGTCTTTTCTTCAACATTTTGAGGACTTGTTTATTAGCACTTTCTGCTTGACCATTTCCTTGCGGATAACACACTGATGATTGCCAATGTTTCACATTATGCTCTGTGCAAAATTGAGTGAATTCATCTCTGAAATTCCATCCGTGATCGGTACAATCACTCTTGGAACTCCGAACCTAGTCCATACTTGATCAAGCAAGAAATAGATAATGTCTTTGGAAGAAATCTTTGCTAGAGCCTTTCCTTCAATCCATTTCGTGAAATAATGCAAGGCGATGACAACATATTCACAATCAGATCGCCTTTTGCGTAACGGGCCGATGAGATCAATTCCCCACATATCAAAAGGACAGGCGACGAAAATACTCTGTTCCACTGAGGGTAGTCTAGGTATGTCGGCGAAGCGCTGACACTTGTCGCAACCTTTTGCGTATCTTTGGGCGTCGTCGACGAGCACGGGCCAATAATAACCAGCTAATGTACTTTTCTGGGCGAGCACGGGCCAATAATAACCAACTCTTTATGATCATATCTCGATACTAACGATATACCAGAGGTAGGTCAACTCCCGACGTGAGCCGATCAGTTGGATGCGAACAAGGGCTCTTCACCATTATTATAATATTGGGAGACGAAATTCCGACTTTATTTTTGTTGTGTGAGTAATTTTAAATTAGTTCAATTAATTAATTACGGTTTAATCATACAATGTGCATACTTCTATGTTATCAACATAAAGTAAAACATACACCATTCCGCGCACAATATGTATGTTTACTATCAAATCAAGCATGTATGTTTTTGTTTAGTTCATATAACAATAATCAAAGTATTATGAAGATGACCTAAACGTTGCTATCAAATGTACTTAATTCAAACCTATTATTCTGGTGTTGTGAGCTCTGCTTATTTAACTGTAAAATAAAGCTATTATACTTGTCCAAGAGATATCACATTGTGCATGTTAATGAGTGGACATGTTAATCCTTATATAAGTAATTATTGTTATTGCAAACCAAATTCTCCCATGTTATGAGCTTTGTTTCTGTAACAGTGTAACTGGAAAAAAAAAAGGTATTAAGTTTAGAAAGAAAGAGATTACATTATGCTTGCTAATGAGTGAACATATTAATCCATAGAGAAGAATTATTGTTATTGTATGTTTGGTTCTCTTTTTCCTATCAGTAAAGTAGGCTTAGAATGTTTAGTACCTTAAATAAGCTATTGCATGTTTTTGTATCTGTGGTACCTCATTGGCTATCACTAAGGGAATATCTTAAAGAATAGTCTACTATGGTAAATTGCTTAGCCTATGTTTCCCTTATTAATCATTTCATTTCGATTATACATAGTTGCAGGAATATCCCAGTTGAAATGTGCGTACCAAGTTAACATTGCTTGCTCCGTGTCCATTAATTAGCTGTAAATTTTGTTTTATTGCGCTTACATTACACCAGTTATGTGAAATGCAGGGGAAAAACAACAACAACGGATGTTAGAAGTGCTTAGTTTGAAGCATTTCAGTGTTTTCCACAGGTAACATGTGGAATGTGGATAATTTGCTACAACATATGTAATATGAATATTGAATCTTTGACAAAATCCATGTCAAAGTCCTTTCCATAAGAGTCTAGCACTCATGTAACAAGTCAACCAATATCAAGTGAAGGTATTATTACATACAACCGTTGCAATTTTTTCGTTGCCTTTCCACATATTTTCCACGTGAATCTTCAAACTTTCCATACTTCATACAGGTATTGCAGTGACAAACTCACCAATGTCCACACCGAAGGGAAGCTATGGCGCATACACCAGTGGAACGCATTCCCCCATTGTAAGTGAATGTAGTGAGCTGGAAACTCAAGTTTCAAAGTTAGATCCACGGTCTACTGGCGCTAATGTTGCAAGTCCCCTCAAGAATTCGAATTTTTTTAATTTAGAATTGGAATTGTTAATATTTTTTTTAATGTTAGGATGAATGCTTCTCGCAGTTCCCATCAGTTCTGATTCTTGTAACTCATGCAATAAGTTAGTGTATTTCAAGGCAACAATGTAATAATGAATGAATATCATCATGTACAAATTCGACTTTTGTATTGACAACACCATAGTTATTCAGAGTCATGCTTCTAGCCAATTGTACACTTAAAAATCTTACAACATGTTACAATATTATTTGCCTCACCCTTCCTAATTTATTTAGTTACGATCATTTTAATCTAGAAACAATATATTATGGTAGTATGAAGCTTGTTTGGACTTTCTGTGATCATGCTAGTGTAGGATAATTGGACATGTACATGTAAATACTTGCTTCCATGTATGTGCAGTCACTAAGTTTTGGAAATGATATGAAAATGAAAACATATATGGTGACGATACGTAATGTTATGTATGAAGACCAAAGTATGAATCTACATATATAACGACATTACGCAACGACACCATGCACCGCTGGAGAGTGGGGCGAGTGTCCGGAGGATCTATCTCCCATGTCTTTTCCAGTTTTTGTTGCTTATGCATGAACTAATTTTCTGACCCGTCATCTGGCCGACGTGGTCTTTGGGATTCATTGTCCAAGTCACGTGCCAAACAAAGTTTATTATTGGTAGACACGACCACTTAGGCACATTGAGCGACACAACCTGGATTTTACACTATTAATTAACAAAGTTTGATAGGTTGATCATGATGTACGCCCATTATGATCAAGAGTATGGATAATTTTATCATTACATTGTTTGGGTATATTTATAAATTAACAAAATGAGATGAAAATTGGGGACTGACTTTGACCCGGTAGCGAGAGTCGTTGCATTTTATGGCATCTCAATCATTTTCCTCAATAAAAATGGAATAAACTTCATTTGAAATGAATGGATTATTTGTGACAGTCGAATATGAATAGAATCAAAGGTAATAAAAATTAATACAACTTTCCATCGCCACCCACCACACCTCATCGTACCATGTGCCCCATCCGCCCAACCTGTACCCATGTCCTTACATCCACCATCATCCCATTTCTTACCAACCACTCTTTACACCACCTCATCCCGTACCACCTCATCCTCACATCACCGCCGCCCTTAACCCCACTCCCATGTCTACCTGTCACCACCTTAGTATTACCCATATTGTTACCCTCCAACTCCATTCATGTGCCCCAACCGCACTTTACTATCCACCATCTTATCCTACCTCAACAATATCATCACACCATCCCAGTGGTCGGCCCTCCCTAAGGCCTTCGAGACCCGGGTCTTAGGCCCACTTCTGTCGGGAGGCCCAACGGTACATGTTTCGCTAAAAGAAAAAAAAATCGTGTAGATTTAATCCGATCCAACCTAAAAAAATATGTTAATTTTCTTTTTTGGTAGAGGCCCAAATTTGTTTTTATTCTAATTGATAAAGGCCCTAATAAAAAAAATTTACTTGACCCAAAAAAAATAGATATATACAAACATGTTTTATTAATGTTTTGCATATACTGGATGTTAAAAATGCGATAAGTGTTGGAAAAAGTAGTACTTAGGATTTGACAGAGAATTAGAAACTCCAAGGCACGTTAATAACGTTGTCTTTTAAGAGATATTTTGTCCAACACGATTTGTCACTAAGGGATCAAATGAAAATCTCTTTCAGATATTAATAGGGGTGTTTGATTCAAACAATGACTTGTTTGAATCAAACCCGAGAACACTCAAAGTTTTTCTAATGATGTTGTCAAATTTATGGATTTTCGTCTTCATACTTATGTCTTTTATAGGTTGCAAGTACCCCATAAACGAATGGATGTACTCCTTGCACCGGATGAAAGCATGCAACTCTTACACAAAATGGTAAGTACATATCGCTTGAAAATGCATGTATCCAAAATGCATATCCTTCATGAACTGATGCATGCATTGATTTAGAGGTCGGGGCGCGCCTCGAACCCCACGAGTTGGCCCGCCGCCGACCACCCACCGCGACCGACCGGGCAAAGTCGAACCCTGCTTCGCTATGGATAACATTAATTCAGACGCAACTCGTAGCAAACGATAACCAAAATATTTATTTATGAAAAATATCTAACAATAAGTATGTTTTAAAAAAAACAATTTCAACTAAAATGCCCAATTCGGGAGCTTGGTCTTAGGCCCAATACAAGGGGCCGCCCCGACCATCCCTATCACTCATTCCATAACACATGCAATGCATGTAGTGAATCAACAAATTGTTTACGGCGTGTGATGCATGTCGAATAGATTACTTTCTACGACGTGCAATGCACTTCACAAGTTTTAAAGCCTTTAACGACGAGGCCTACAACGACGCAGAAAGCCCTCGTAAAGAATTTACGACATGCAATGCATGTCGTGGTTACCACATTTTATTGTAGTTAATCATGTGAAAAATATGGCGTTGAAACATAAAACATGAAGTTTCATATAATATCCATGTGTTATTCACCGAAAGCATTCGTTGATTTTGAAAATGTTAGTAGCTGCAAGTGCCCTAGTTGTAATAGAGATCTATGAAGGACATGTCTATGAAGGACAAAACATAATATATCAAATCATGGATAAAACGCCAAAATGATTTACAAATTCAAATTAAAAATTTTTCAAAACTGAGGTTTTGGACATATGATTTATATGAACTCTAGAAGAGTCACAATGTGCTTGAGCATATGAGAATGAATATTGAAAGAATGTTATCAAACTCGAGAAGTGTAATGGAATTCATAACCTAAAAAGAAGTTAAAGAAGGATGGAACACCCCGACTTTTAATAAAAGGATAAAATAGTCATTGGGTGTATTTACTACGACTTAATTATTATTTATCCCATTTATGTAATTAAAAAGGAATTAATTAAAGGATTTAGCTATTAATTATAAAGAATTTAATTATTGGCTATAAAAAGGAAATAATTCCACAAAATACTTATTAGTTCACACGCATATTATGATACAAAAAAAAAAGGAGATGCGACGCAACCAGAGGCAACAGACGCATGAGGAAAAAATTTGAAAAGGGAGAACGTAAATTTCAACCGTGTGACCAATCCGTTCATCTGTTCAAGATGCTGCAGGAGAGAAAAGTGATCAGCGCGAAGAGACGCAACTTTGGAAAATAACATCTCTCAATTTCGTAAGTTTTCAATTTAGCCCTAGTTTTTGGTAACCGTTGAGTTCGATTCTTCGTAAATTCGTATATTTCAATCCGTAGCTCGCTTTTCAGCCATGAGTAGTCGAAACGATTGTGTTGGAGCGTAGATCAATCTAAAAATAGTTTCGCAGCAGCTTAATCCGTAATCTGCAGCTTTGATCACTTTTCTCGCTTTCGGTTTTCAGTAAGAGAAATAGGATTTTAGGGTTTCTCGTTGATCAAATAGGTTTTTGGGTTGTGGATCAAAAGTTGTTGTAGTTGCTTGACGCTTTGCTTTCGGTTTTGCTGGAAATTAAGGTAAAGAGGCTCTTCCTAATGACTAATTATAGTTTTATAATGATAGGTTGAGTTTGGTGAGTTTTGGTGTTGTTTGGTGATAGAATTCATGCTAAGTTGTAATTAATAAGATGTGATATGTTTTGGTATATTTGTGTTGAGTTTTAAATTTCTATTTTTTGATTCAATAACATTAATTCAATAAGAACAAGCTTCGATTGAACTTCTCGATTCGCTCAATTAAAACACCGAATGTACTCTTAAGTGGAGTTGAAGTTCGGATCCGTCGGAAGCGGCATGAAAGAGCTTGTGCTTTGATGAGCTGTAGTACATCAATGTCTGTGTAATTGATAGGATGTGATGTCTAGTTGTCTAAGTGAGGGAGTAGAGTTGTTAAGGTGAGATTTCATCTTGAAAACACTTAGGTGGCTAGTTAAATCACTATAATTAAAAGCTAAAACGCTATCTATTCTTGGTTAGGCAATCGATTCAAATCGGCGATGTGATACGCTCATAAAAGGTGGACAACGCCATCGCCTGGCTCAAAGGTGAAGGGGTAGTGGAGGAAATCCATCGAACGATATGCATACCGGGGAGATCCCGGGACTATCGGTGCTAATCACTGTAGTTGGCAAGTATATCTCGTGGTGGAATTTTCACCAGGCTTTGTGTCCTTGAGTGATGATGTAACCAAGATAAGCTAAGTTAGAAACATTTAGTCATGACATGTCGATGGGCATGGATTGAACCTTAGATTGAGTCGGTCTCATAAAAGATAATTTAATAATCATAATAATAACCTTCGTTGTATAACTTAGTTATTCATTAGTTTCTCACTTTTACTACGCACTTTGTACTTACCTCCTTTGCATTTTCTTTTGTATGCATTGTGGGGTGAGAAGACGAAACAAGTTGATCAAGTGTAGATGTCGACCTTTGAAGACTTTGAAGTCTTGACAAAGCTCTTAGTTTATTTCTTTGTAAAGGTTATACTAGAATAGTTGTATTTCTTTTCTTAGACTTGTTGTACTTCTACTTTTAAGACATCGTATTGTATAAGTATTTGAGTTTTTTGTCGTTGTAATTTAACTATCCATCTTTAGCATGGTTACTTTCTATTCATAGTAGCATTTATGTTTTTACCCGGTCTTTTTAGCTTCCGTTTGCTTTTATTTGATACTGACGACGTAGGGCTTGCGTATAATATTATATTTATTTAATGCTATACGCTACTTAACGCTTTCTCTTCGGATAAGGGCTCGTATCCGGGAGCGGGCGCATAGCTTGGTATCGTAAAGAATCGCCCTTTCTTTCCTAGGCTTCTTCCTCTAAGATAAGACTTATTTAGATCTTTTTGAACCCTTCCGATCTCTCTGATCTTGGTGGTAAATTCTCGTAGGATTAGGAATCCTTAGAACGTGGTTAAGTTGCACTAGGACCAAGTGAAAAGTCTCATTAGGCGTAGGTTGAGTTTTAAGCTCACGCCTCTTATATGATCCTCTCAAGTTTTTTTTTTTCCTTTCTTTGAGGTTTTAATGCTTTCGTAATGCTAAATTGGTTCAAATCACTTCCTTGTAACTTGGTGTTATGCAAAACGAGTAAACGATTTTGTTCACGCTTTCTACATGTCATGTTATATCATTTTTTTGTTCCAAGAATTCAGTAAATTTTCAGCCACTTAGAAAGTTGTCTTATCCACAATTTCTCTCTTTACATCAATTTAGTTTTCTATATGGATTGTTCACAAATTGTTTAACAAGGAGGGTACTCTGTTCAGAAAATTCTGCAGCGGTACTTTACTTATCATTCTGTTTTGAATTAGCTAAATACCTCCAAATGACATGGATTTTTAATATGTTGTAGAAAACATCTTGAACTATAATTGTTGTTTTGGAAACAAGTGCAAATTCGTTTTGGTCTAAGCACAATCTACAACACATGACAGTTGATGAAGTCCTGATATTTTTTTACAGCTTATAGCAGTAGATGAAAAGAATTATTTTGACCGACCTATGGCTTCCCAAATTTTTGATTTTTGAGCATCTTATGTAAAACTTATATACTCACAGATTTTCTCTTTGTCTCATGTATAAAATCAGCTTAGTTTGTTTTGTGCAAATCAATTATTTCATGGCTTATGTATGCACCGAATTTCTCAAGACCATTTAAGTCCTCCTGCCAAGAAAGGGTAGATGTCTTTCTTCCACCATGTAAGTTATAGTGTAGTAGGTTATGAGAGATGAGAATACTTTGATTTATCTGATTCTTAAGCTAGTTGTTACCCAGTGATAAGAAGTTTGGTAGGTAGAGACTAGGTGTTGTCGTTATAGTGCTCCTCGATGGCAAGAAACGATTGCGTGGGTGATTTTCCAATCTTATGTCTTCATCAATAAGGTTCTCTTATATAATCATCTAGTTTCCTACTTGGTTATCCAGATTTCAATGTTTCCCCCATCCATATTAATTGTAACTCATGTTCTAGTTAAATCCTCCATTTTAAACTTCAAACTCGGTAAAAGTCCCTTATTACGAAGTTTTGTTTTCCAAATGTGTACATTCTTTGATGTGCCTTATTTTTTTAGATGTTTTCATCGTGTCAAATGCTTGACTTAAGAAAAATAAGTTTCTCATCTTCGAACTATTTGAACTCGACAATTGCATATCCTTCCAACTATATCATGTTTAGCTATTTCGTAGGGCAACACACTTTTTGTATCCTAGTGATTACCCTTAATGCATCCCCGCAAGATGTTTTAGTACATACAAACTTTTGTTTAAATACTCGACTCTCTACAAATCCTTCGTTTTATCTTTCGCTATCGCTTGGTTTATGTTTACAAAAATTCTTTGGCCTTGCTTTGCTCGAGATGGGTTCCACACTTTAACTCCATATGCAAGTTTTATCCTTTCCAAGTACTCTCACTGCTTCAACTATTAGTGTTAAAGGTCTCCTACTTTGGCACATAGATTTCATTATCCTCGTGTTTTGCTTTATCCAACATGAGTGAATGCTTTTGTTTCCGTGTTTACCTTTCAGGTTAGACCACTTACCGTGCTCTAAAAATCTGTAAATTTTCCACAATATAGAACGATGTCTTATCTACAATTATCTTTTAACATTGATTCGATAATCTTTATGGATTGTTCAGAAAATCCATGTTATTACCGGACACTCTGTCCAGAAAATCTGCAGCAGCACCTTCACTTCCTCTTCTGTTTTGAATAGGTTAAACACCTTTAAATAATCTGAATTTTTGATATGTTGCAGAAAAAACTTTTATCTACAATTTTTCTATTGGAATGAGGTTCAGATTCTTTTTTTTTGATCTCGATTTGCAATTCAACTCAGTGTTTATTAATCTGGAAATTTTTACAGCTTGTGTAATCGTTAGAAATAACTGTTTTGACCAACTTATATTCATTAAAAATTCCAATATTTTTATATCACCTGTGAAACTCCAGTATCTAAATCTTTTCTCTTTTGATCATGCTCAAACTCCTTTTAGTTTGGGCTACACAAGTCGATAATTACAGGGCTGAAGTAAATATCATACACAGCAATTCTCACCTCTTTGACATGGTGTTTGGGCTAAGAGGGTAGTAAGTTACGACTGTTATGTTTAGGAGTTCCCCGAAGTTTGATCTCCTTCTGAGTTAAACCTTTTAGTAGGAGTTTGTAAAGCTAACGTTATAAATTCTTTTGCAGTTTTAAACAAGAACCAATATGCTATCCTCAAGCATGCCATGTTTGTTGTTCAGACCCTTTTCGTGCCCTTTTGTAATTATACTTTTTCTGGTAATTTGTTTCTCATGTAATCCCTCACTTGAGACCTCTAAACTCAGTAGGTCCTCTCTGTTTGGTGTCATGAATTACCTCCGAAATATATCTCTATAAGCCTTTAATTTCCTCTTAACTAGTTCATACTTTCCTACTTTTCAAATCAATAAACAAGTTCTCTCCAAACCTTCTATTGAATTTCAATCAGTTAATGTACCTTGTACCATTCGGTTTTAACTTCGCTTTCAGTGCCATTTAGAGCCATGAACCGCCAGATATGCCTTTGATTTTCCATCCTCTGTTTGGCGTTTTTTCATTCCAATTTTTGTTACACCCGGTTGAAAGTCTATTTTATTTTAACCTTGAGCATTTATTCCATGTCAAGATACTATTCCTCCTCGAGTAGTGCAACCTTGAACCTTTGATTTGAATTGTCAATGATCGTTTAAACTTCTTTTGAAGGTTTGAATTAATTCTTTGAAATCAAACCTTATCCGACAATTCTTATGTGTCTTTTCCTCTTCACTTTAAAAAAAATCTTGTTTGTCGCTTACTTATTCAAACTTTTGATATTCCACTTACAATTCCTTGAGGAATTTCTATTTCTATTAAATCTAAAATAACCTCTCTTTGACTATTGCAAACTTGGACACTTCTTGACAAGTGTTTATTTTATTCTGAGACCTTTTGGTGTACTCGTTTTGTCTCCATGGCTCCTTCCATGTTGAGATTCTTGCTCTCTTTTGATTTCAATCTTTTTAGTCCTTCGGTGCTCGACCTTGCACCTGATTTGATTGTGTGATGTTACCTTTAATGTCAGCCACTTTCTCAAGGCTTATATGAAAGCTTATTACCATCCTTTCAAGTTATCCATAAGTCTTTGCGTACTCAATCGTATCTTGAGAATTCTCTCTCTAAAATAAAAAAAATTATCTCGCAAGGTGTTCTTTTGTTTTCTTTTTGTGGCTATCCACTTGTATTATGATACATGTCTCATTCTTCGCCGAACCACGTTCAACTTTTCCCCAACACGAAATCATCTTGTTTTTCTTGTAACCCAAGAAACCTTTCTTATTTCAAGTGCATTGTATCATTCCTTCAACACTGGTTGACATGCCACCTGGTACCCAACTTGTCACTTTTCAATTTAATTTATTCTCCAAGCTAACTCTTTTTGGCATAAGAATTTGATCGAGGCGATCAGGAGGAAAGTATGTCAATACATGTTCTCCACCCACATGGAGTCTCGAGAGTCCTTGGTGGGATCCTCGTAACTCTTGACAAGCTTGTGGTGCCATGATGGAAGTTGAGATCGAAAGAAGTCAAGTGTGCGGAAGTGTAGTTTAATTTGGGGAAGATTCGACTTTCTAGAATATAGATGAAGATAGCAACCCGTTGGCATCGGAGAATTAGCTTTGGGGTCCGAATACGGAAGATTGGGAAGGACGATGAAGAATGAAAACCACCAAGGATGGCAATTGCGAGTTCATCTCGGAGCGACCAAGATGTACAAGAGTTGGAGCAATCTGGCTGGTGACATCTCGTGAAGATAGAGATAGAAGAACACGAGTTTTAGGGATGAGTGGAGCGATGGCGAATCTGAGACCGAGATTTAATATAGCAAGTCAGCGAGAAGATTGAAGCGGACCGTCACAATCTCAAGTTGGCTCAAGACAAGAAGAAGAGTTGGAAAGATGGATGAAGAAGAAGACTCAGAAGAGTTGGAAGGCGGCGGCTTTGCAAAGTCCAGAGTTCAAGTACCAC